>JANFOE010000339.1:0-158319 GCA_025667525.1 Glebionis coronaria
AACTATCCATATTGTAGAAACTATAAGGGGGGGGGGGGGGGGGTTGAATAGTTTCTCATCGGTTTATCTCCTAATTAAAATTTCTTTCAATTAGGTGAGTGCAAAAACTATCTTTTACTTGAAAGCTATTTGCATAATGATTAGGTTCAATTCTAATGCATTAACAATGTGTAGTAAGTATAATGATAATGAATGTAAGTAATGAGTAAGGAAAGAAACAACCTAGTAGGAAGACACCAAGATTTATAGTGGTTCGGAAACGAGGCTCTATCCTCGTTCCTACTCCACTCCTCGAGTACACCTTACTCGAGATTCCCACTATATCCACAAGCTCCCTTCTTGGCGGAGAAAACCTAACAACGTCGCTTACATTATTTTCCGACACTAAGCTAAATGTTGAGACATAATCTTAGCTAGGACCAATCTACACAACGTCGCCCACTTCACCATTTTACGGCACAAGGCTAGATGTCGAGTTCTAATCCAAAGCTAGAACCAATCTTCACAACGTTGCCTAATTCACCATTTTTCGACACAAGGCTAGATGTCGAGTTCTAATCCAAAGCTAGAACCAATCTTCACGACACTTCACTTTGAAGCTAAGTGAGAACTTCACACAACACAACTACACATCACTTTATAGTTAGTGAGAACTCACAAGACACAACCACATCACTTTATAGTTTAGTGAGAACTAACACAACTAATTACAACTCAAATAAACATATCCAAGTACACACATGTAGCTTGGATCTACACAACACAAATCCAAGCACACACGTGTGCAAAGGATTTACACAACTCTAATCCAAGTATTCATAAATATCTTGGATGAACACAACTAGTCCAAGTATTCACAAATACATTGGATCTACACAGGACACAAATAAACAAATGATCAACATGACTAGATCTTTAGGAGAAGGTGATCATCATCAAAGCTTCATATTTAATCACATCACAAGTGTGTGAGTGATCTTCTCTTTGGATAAGGTAAAGAAGGAGATCAAGAGGATAATCATGAGTAAACATACTTAACACTTTAAGTGATCATTTATAAATGACTAGGATTAGATAGGAGAAAGAAGACTGAAAGAGATGTCCAAAAAGGGTTAATGTAAATGCATATTTGATCCACTATTTATAGAAGACAAATGCCAACGGCTATCTAGGGGCGGTTGCTTAACTACCCAGGCGGTTCCTTATCGATAGGGAACCGCGTAGGCACTTAAGGAACCACGGAGAGTAGACTCCGCTTCTTTTTGTCTTTTAATGAATTTGAAATATCTAAGGTTGTTTAAACCTTCAAAGGATATTCTTATCGCATTTGGAATATGTCATATTCAAATTTACATTTTCATTTTAATAAAACATTTTCTTAAAAATAAAGTTTATTAAAAATCTTTTGTTACATTTGACAAAAGTGAGTTTTAAGGGTTAATCACTTTTATGATCACTAAGCATGATT
The DNA here is from genome assembly GCA_025667525.1 of Glebionis coronaria. Taxonomy (NCBI): domain Eukaryota; kingdom Viridiplantae; phylum Streptophyta; class Magnoliopsida; order Asterales; family Asteraceae; genus Glebionis; species Glebionis coronaria. The sequence goes on from JANFOE010000339.1 coordinate 1,469, forward strand.
AAGATATGTTAGGGTAATGATTATTACCTTGATGATAGTGTTTGTTAGATAACTCGTTTTATGATTGTGTTTGACGATAAATGTCTTTGTAATTTGTCGTGATCAAAATTAAGAAAGATTAATTAATACTAACAATGTTTTTAGGAATTGCTTTGCATTAATAATCTCCCCCTTTTTGATTACGACAAACTATAAACTCATTTACATAAAATACAAGTTTATTCGAATTATTAACGAGTTTATCACTATTATTTCTCCCCCTTTGTCGAAGCAAAAAGGTTAGCACAAGTCTTTAAAGAAGAAAAGATCCGGACTTTGCTAGTAGCTCCCCCTTGGTGCTTACTCCTCTTGCTTGGGGCGCCAAGTAAATGAGCTAAAGTGACATGCTACACAAAGGTTAGAAGAAAGAAAAGAAACACCAATGTATGTATGTGCACTACCTACTAATTAACTTGAGAGGGAGAAGGAAAAGAAATCTCAAATTAGAAGAAAGCATTTGCTAAGTATGTCCAAAGAGTGTGTATTGACAACATCATAGTTCAACTGGTGGAATAAAAGAAGAAAAAAAACATCCAAACCAATCAAAGATGATTTAAAATGTCAAGAGGTTGAAATTTAGAATTTATGGAATCACCCATAATTAATTTTAAGTTTTAAAAATGATCAACTCTTTAACAAATGTGTGAAATAGAATTAGTGGGAAAGATAACATACATAACATGCATATTACACAAATATGAAATAACATACAAGAGAAATATTCATACACACAATATAAATATTTAAAGCAAAAAATATGAAAAATAAACCACAAAGCATAAACTACTCTAATAGTGATAATCTTCCAAGATTGCTTAAATTTTATTGACTCAAACAACTAAAGTACAAAGTGTGTCTTAGTTGGAAAAGAAATACAACGAAGCATCATTCGAAGTTTTGTTCACGGGAACGAAAACTTTGAGAGGAGGTCGAGTGAGGAGGAATTCAAGGGAATTTAACTTGTCATAAATATGAGCAAGTTCAATTTGTTGAAAACGACAACAAGTACATGATGAACCATGATGCAAAACAAAGTCGTTAGATGGGGGAGGTCCATCAAAATTAGAGGTTGGTGAAGAGGGAGATAATGGATAAGAGATGTTTTCACAATGCCTAGTGAGATTAGGGAAAGAAGATAGATCATTGAGTTGAGGAGAGTTGAAAGGTTTTGGTGGTGGTGGAAGAATTTCCTTTTCTCCGGTAATTGGATTTATAGAGTAAGTCTTGTTCCAATATGGAATCGGAGAAAATGAGGAATTCTTGGAGGATTTTGGAGAAGAAGAATCATGAGGATTCTTGTTCTTTTTGATCCAAATGGGTCGAACTGAGATTTTCAGTTTCTTTGAAAGCTTAGAAGAAGAAGCTTTAGGTTGAGTAGATTGTGATAAAGAAATGTCAAGGTTAGGAAAGGAAGAATTAGGCATTATGAGGGATGGAGAGAAGAACTCCCAAAAGAGAAGAATTTAAAGAAAATAGACAAGGCAAAGATTTGAAATGAAAATAAAAGGTTTTAGGAAATGTTTAGCCAAATTGGGTAAACAAAGAATCTTAACCAAGACAGTGGTCAAAGAAGAAAGACCAAAAGTAAGCCAATAACGGATTTCATGTACGAGGTTCCTTAATATAGCCCACGGTTCTATATCGATATGGAGCCGCCTGGGGGCTAAGGAGCCGCGTCCAGAGAACAACAAACCTTGATTTTCAAAAGTTTTGCAAAAAAATAAGACTTTTTCAAATTTTTCAAATCTTGGATTTTTACATCTTTTAGCACAAGAGTATGCTAGGTTTGCATAAAAGCAACACATTCACAAAGAATGTCTTGACAAAGGGTGACAAAATATTTAGATCCAATTTTAAGTCAAGTTTTTAGAGGTTGTGATAGATTTAGGTTCAATTTTAAATAAATTAAAGTTGATTAATGTGATCACATAGGTTAAAACACATAAAACTAAATCCATAGATCATCCACATGAGAAAATCATGAGGAAAAAGAAAGGAAATACAAGAATTAAAAAGACAATTAACTGCTACAAAGATAGCTAACACTAGGTCTTGAATTCATAGTCCTATTTGGCTTGACCTTCTTTTAAAAGCATGTTATTTTGAAAACCATTTTTCATCTCCTAGGAGGAGGCATGGAGAACAAGGCAAGCAAGAAATCATGCAACCTTCTATGAAGACCAAGCATCTCCAACCTTAGGTTTTGAATGATGTAGTTATTATAGAGACAACATGGGTAATTTGCACCATGAGCTTCTAGGAAGCCAAAAGAAGTAAGGATCACTCATGAAGTGGGGAATAGGAATGCCCAAGATAGGGGCATTAGTGTTTGAGGGTGGAGGAGGTGGTGGAGGCATAGTGTCCAAGGGGTGAGATGAGAGAATTTGGTGGAGTGAAAAGGAGAGGTAACCAAAGGCTCAAGGAAAAAGGGAATGCTTTGTAGAGGTTGAGGATGAAAAATCCCATCCAAAGGAGGACTAGGAGTGAAAGGTGAAAAAATCTCATTCATTCTTGATTGGAATGAAGAGGAGGTAGAACCATGTGAATGGTTAATACCATGGGTTGAGTTTGTCTTGCATGGAGCAAGGGGTGGTGAAGGTGAAGAAGAAATGAGAATATGAGAGATCTCATTTTTAGGAGTGTGAAAAGATGAAGAACCAATGTTAGGTAACTTAATCATAATTTTGAGGCTTCTTTTGTAAGAGGAAGTTTTGGAAGAATTGGATGTTCTAGTGGAAACCATGGTTGTGTGTTGAGGTTTAAAGAGGACTTGAAGGGATGAAGAACACAATCAACAAGAGAGGGTTTAAGAAGAGAAGGGAATGATCCAATTTAGTAATGGGTTAAAATCATTTGAGGTGAATAATGAAATTAGGTACCCTAGTTTAGGAAAGTGCAGGTTTTTGCAAAAATTTTATCAAAGTTTTACACAGATTAAGGAAAACAATGTAAAGCAAAGATTTTATCGAAGTAGGGACAGGCGGGTTCCATATGTAGGGCCGCAATTCTTTATCACTAAGGACCGCGGGTTCGATAAGGAACCGCGACCAGTGGTGTCAAAAATTTGCACTTCCTCAAAGTTTGGTTATCCCAGATTTCACACAAGTAAATAGCAAGCCAAAGTTAACTAGAAATCAAAATCTAGGAAGCTAACAAACACATAATATGCACAAAGCTATGCAAATTGAATGATCAATAGCATAGACGATTGGGATTAAAATACTAAGTAATCCAAACATAAAGTATTAGTTACCAAACATAACAACCTAAATAAAAAGAGAGTAAGGATAAATAGTTCAACAGTTCAAATATGTTTACAAACATGTTAACCTTGACAAACCAATGCTTCATTTCTTCTTCTTGCCAAGTCCCTTGATCAATTTGGCTATGTTCTTTAACGATCCTCTTGACTCCACTCGATGATTATACAACTCACCTTGGGTTTTAAGATTAGCTCGGTAGACATCCTCAAGACCGAAGTTTTCGGGAAGTCCACTAGTAGCATAATGAGGAGGAGGGATGATTTCTTCTAACCCTTCCATGAAAGTGTCCATGGATGGGTGGGATTTACTCGAAGAACCAACATGAGCACTTGTGCCTACGCCACCACAATCACTTGGTGACATATCAAAGTCCTCATCATCGGACTCTTGTGGATCAGACTTTCTCGAACCTCGATCACTTCTAGCTTTTCGTGGTTGTACCTTTTGAATTGGTAGCATAACACGTTCGACCGAACGAAAGCAAGAAATCTTGATGTCGGGATAGTCTTCACCAACCTTCTTAAGAAGGAGAGTAATGAGCATGGCATAGGGAAGATTTGTTTTGGGTTTGGAAAGAGCATAAGTGATTTGTCGAGCGATGTAGTATGCGAGATTGTACTTGGCGTTGGTAGCGATGCAACATAACATGTACGCCATACACGCCGGAATATGATCCCGGTTTCCGCCAAGACAAAATACATTCTCCCTAAGGATGTCGGCCCAATGGACCATACAATCATTTAGGTCGCTTAAGAGAACCTCATAGCGTTTTACTCGACGCTTGGTAGAGTGGAGGCTGTTTACAACGTTTCCACTACGCTCTTTACAAGACATCAAGAATGTAGTCAAGATCATTCTCTTCATTTTCATCTGGAGCACAGTCGAATGGTTCAAGAATATAATCAAGTTTCCATTTATCAGTAAATCGACAAGTGCCCACAAATGGAACACGAAGAGCTTGACCAAAGTCTTCAAGAGAGAGTTTAATGAGTCGACCTATAAGGATGAAACTAACATATACTCTATCATTATCATAAATGAGAGAGTATGTGCTAAAGAACTCTAAGAGAAATTCGGGATATATATCCTCTTTGATGTCCAACAAACAATCAAACCCAATTTCTCCGAACATCGATCGAGTATATATATATCCCTCGATATCCTCTTCGACAACTCTACCCTCGTGAAAGCAACATTTTTGGAGTGAGGAATAGGTGTTTGTAAGTTGAGGGGAAGCACACATTTCGGAAAGGTTTGGCATATATTGTCTAGTGTATTGGTGGTCTTGTTAAAATTCCGAAGGCATGATTAGTACCTAAATAAACACAAAAGTATTTCCCCAATTACTCATATGTTACATATAAACCAAAAAAAAGATGAGAACGTTTTTCATCAATCTCTTGACAAACCAAGGTTTAATCCTTATCATTCTCATATTCATAATGTACCTAGTTCATCATTAACAATGACACATTGACCATGTAAGATCAATAATGAACTTGAACATTAGTTTCTCAAAACAAGGTTTTTAGGTAAGCATTTAACAATGCCATTATTAACTTGTTCATGGGTTCATATCAATTCCATCAATTAACTAAAATTATTTAGTCAAAATTCAGATTTGTTCTACAAGTGGGTTTTAATGAAATCTCAATGAATGTGAACCTAAGGAATCATAGTAACAATACTATGTCAACTCTTATTCCTAGTAAGGTTCTAATTCAATGTAAATTTTAAAAAACCCCAATTATGAATGTATGAACCCTCGAACAAATTAGATGAAATTGAAAGAAATGACTTACAGATAATTGATCTTTTATGAAGGATGAGTGAAACCCACAAATCGAAATCAATTAATCTTAAGTAATTGAAGGTTTTGGAAAAACAACAATGGTGGAAAACTGGGTATTTTCGTCGGCTGTGTGTGTGAAGGAGAGAGAGGGTTTTGTTTGAAAATGTTATTTTAATAAAACTGGCGCTTTAGCGAAGATTCTGCCCACGGTTCCTTATCGATAAGGAACCGCGCATTGGAACCGCGCCTGATAAGGAACCGCCTACAGTGGCCGGTTTTTATCAAAGAAAAACAAAGAATTTTTGAAAGCCAAAATTTTAAAGTACTTAAAAATATATCGTAAACCTTTTAGAATATCATTGGACCAACGCTACACTAGGTAATAATGCGTAATTGAAGGATTACGAGTTGAATCGAGATAGGAAAAGACCGAAACGGACAAACGATTACTCGTAGCAAAGAAGCAAATAGGAGAGGAGTTAAGGGAAGTGAATCAAGACCAAGAACATTGCTCAAGAGACAAATGGGATTCTTCAAATCGAGGAGACAAAGAGCTTGTGTCATATATAGTGGTTTAAGATGTGCCTTTCTGGCGAAAGTCTAAACGGCTTTGGTAATGAATTATACCAAGCAATTTTGATGCATAGAATAAGATCATTTTCAAGTGTAGTCTTATTCTATTTCAAAACATGAGCAAAGTATAGATTCACTTTCTCTCCCACATAATCGGATAATTATTGCTAGGATTAACAATAACAATATCCTTGGAATATTTCAATTCCAAATGTGTAAAATCCACCTACAACTTAATGAAGTAGTTTCGTATCTCAAGGGATTCACTAACCATCCTAGAGATGAGCTTAATTGCACAAGTTACACATCATATTGGGCCTGCTAACCGTAAGGGTGCAAACCATGGAAATCATGCTTGATACTTTAAGCCTCTAATAACTCACCCTACATCTCCATAGTGAGTCAAGTATCCAAGCAATGAAGGTTTGAGAGGGAAAAAGGAAAGAATCACAAACCACAAATAAATGTCAAGGCAAAGATACCAAGAACAAGCATATAGTCAATTAATGATCAAAAGAATGATTAATAGGGCATGTGGAAGAACAAAAGCGTACCTTTGCCACAAATTGCATTCCAAGCTTTCAAGGAATCAATGCAAGCCCAACTATGACTAATAGTGACTACTAAATCTTCAAGGACTAGTATCACTCCTACCCATCTGTATATCATCATTCAATGATGTTGGAAATCAAATAAGATGAGTCTTCTACAAGTGTAAGTAACTCAATCCACAATCAATAGAATGATTTATCTTCATGAGTACCTACACATAATAAGATGCAAACTAGTAGATACATTTCAAGAGTAAATCTAAAATGTATTAATACTACTAATGAGATGCAATATTAACAACTTAAAAGGCTTATTTTCAACAAAAAATAGTTTTGACTAAAGAAAAACTTTAGTACAACTTAACCTTCTAATTTGAGGAGACAATGGATCGATCCAAGTTTTAAAGTACGATATACTTCAAAGATCTTGTGTCACCATCGCTCTGATACCAATTGTATAAACTAGAATAGGGGTTTAATAGTTTCTCATCGGGTTATCTCCTAATTAAACTTCCTTTCAATTAGGTGAGTGCAAAAACTATATTTTACTTGAAAGCAAGTTGCATAATGATTAGGTTCAATTCTAATGCATTAACAATGTGTAGTAAGTATAATGAAAATGAATGTAAGTAATGAGTAAGGAAAGAAACAACCTAGTAGGAAGACATCAAGATTTATAGTGGTTCGGTAACGAGGCTCTATCCTCGTTTCTACTCCACTCCTCGAGTACACCTTACTCGAGATTTCCACTATATCCACAAGCTCCCTTCTTGGCGGAGAAAACCATACAACGTCGCTTACATTATTTTCCGACACTAAGATAAATGTCGAGACCTAATATTAGCTAGGACCAATCTACACAACGGCGCCCACTTCACCATTTTACGACACAAGGCTAGATTTCGAGTTCTAATGCTAAGCTAGAACCAATCTTCACAACGTTGCCTACTTCATAATTTTCCGACACAAGGCTAGATGTCGAGTTCTAATCCAAAGCTAGAACCAATCTTCACGACTCTTCACTTTGAAGCTAAGTGAGAACTTCACACAACACAACTACACATCACTTTATAGTTTAGTGAGAACCCACAAGACACAACCACATCACTTTATAGATTAGTGAGAACTAACACAACTAATTACAACTCAACTAATCATATCCAAGTACACACATGTAGCTTGGATCTACATAACACAGGTCCAAGCACACACATGTGCAAAGGATTTACATAACTAATCCAAGTATTCACAAATAGCTTGGATGAACACAACTAGTCCAAGTATTCACAAATACATTGGATCTACACATGACACAAATAAACAAATGATGAACATGACTAGATCTTTAGGAGAAAGTGATCTTCATCAAAGCTTCATCTTTAATCACATCATAAGTTTGTGAGTGATCTTCACTTTGGACAAGGTAAAGAAGGAGATCAAGAGGATAATCATGAGTAAACATACTTAACACTTTAAGTGATAATTTACAAATGACTAGGATTAGATAGGAGAACGAAGACTGAAAGAGATGTCCAAAAAGGGTTAATGAAAATGCAGATTTGATCCACTATTTATAGAAGACAAATGCCAATGGCTATCTAGGGGCGGTTCCTTAGCTACCCAGGCGGTTCCTTATCGATAGGGAACCGCGTAGGCACTTAAGGAACAGCGGGGAGTAGACTCCGCTCCTTTTTATCTTTTAGTGAATTTGAAATATCTGAGGCTGTTTAAACCTTCAAAGGATATTCTTATGGCATTTGAAATATGCCATATTCAAATTTATATTTTCATTTTAATAAAACATTTTCTTAAAAATAAAGTTTATTAAAAATCTTTTGTTAAATTTGACAAACTGAGTTTTAAGGTTAATCACTTTTATGATCACTAAGCATGATTAAGATATGTTAGTGTAATGATTATTACCTTGATGTTAATGTTTGTTAGATAATTCGTTTTATGATTGTGTTTGACAATAAATGTCTTTGTAATTTGTCGTGAACAAAACTAAGAAAGATTAATTAATACTAACAATGTTATTAGGCATTGCTTTGCATTAACATATATCATACACGTGCTTTCAAATTTTGTTCTGTTATCATCACAAACTTAGTTATAACATATAAAAGTTCACGTCGTACGCCATGTCGGTACATGCCCCATCTTTAAGTGCCATGTTGATTTTCGTTTTAGCTATTGATTTGCTATATTGTAGTGTATGCTTCATCTCGTGTAAATTAAACTCGGAGTCATGACCAATAAGGTATTTGATTATTTTATATTTTCTCTAGTATTAATATAGTTTTGTTTTATGAAAGCGTGACAACATAAGTGACTTTATTTGTCAAAGTGATGATTTAGTGCTTTGATTATAATTTTGTTAAGAGAACTCCTTGTTCAAACGTTTGATAGATAGACAACATAAAGTATTTGTGCGTACAAGTCAATATTATCAATACTACGTATTTAGTACATATAATAACGATACCATTTATAAACCGTATTTAGTACACTCATTCATTACGGCATATAAAACAAGTCAACAATTTTGATTAAAACTAGTCTAAGTTTTTAAGAGTTGCTTCCATACATATATACATTAGAAAGCCCATTGGATTGGGATCATTGGACTCTAAAGAAGGTCATTCTAGCTTGTTGTTGGTCTTTACATTTACATAACTATATTACATAAATTACACATCAAATCTCTATCTTAGAGCAAAAGATTGTGAACAAAAAGACATTTGTTATAATGGCTTATTTTGTAGCTAATACTTGAATTTTCAACCTTTTAACCCACAATTACAAGAATCAATTTCTTAGGATAAATATAACTTACCGTGATCAACATTTATAGTCACAAACTATTATAAAGCTACTCAACATGCATATTACTCAAGTCTTAGTAATAACTTAGATCAAGTTTAAGTATACTTACACTACAACATTTGCCACCATCCCCTTCGATAATTCAGAGGCTTCCGGCGATATGTCGACGTGGATACTTTTCTCCTGTCGACATATTTTTGGGAAAGATCGAAAGGGAAAGCCAGATGCGAATACTTTCCCTGGCGACTTTCCCCAACGACAACTCCAGACCCACTCAATTTCAATCAAACATTCGCGTCTCACGGTGGAGAGTTTCCTCCGACGACATGTTGTCGAGGATAGTCAGGGCCAGTTAGAAAAACTTAATTAAATAAACATTAATGATGCCACGTATCCCTATTTTCCCGACGATATATCACCGATGATAGTTTTGTGTTGTTGACTATCAACGCGTAAGATAACCTTTTGTCTTTAGTGGAGGTTTCCTCGACGACATGTCATCGGGAAAGCATTGACTAAAAAATAAGGTTAAACTTTTCCGCCGTCGACATGTCCTCAAGGAAAATTTGATATCCTAATTTTGGTCAGACTTTCTGTGTCGAGAAGTAGCGGTTGTCCTATGGATTCACTACAAGAATCGTGAGATCAGGTGACCGGTGTTTCCCTGATGATAAAATATCGCCGGGGAAAACCCCTTAACCCTGGTGGCGACTTTGCTGACGTGGCAAAAAGTCAAAAAGACTTTTTGGTTAAAGTTTGACCACCGTATCTCTGGCGACATGTCATCGGGGATTCATCGTTCAACATTGACCAAAATGATCTACCAAAAGAAAAAGCGGATTATTTTCTCTCTAAGTTATCCCCGGCGACAAGTCGCCGAGAAATCATCGACCAGGCGTAATTAACCTTAATCTTTCTTTGATAATAACCTGACAAAGTTTCCCTGGAGATAAGTCGCCAGGGATACCCTAGCTAGACGACAAAACTTGAAATTATTAGTAGAAAAAGATGGCGGGCTTTTCCCGCCAAATCACTAATGCTTCCTCGGCGACATGTCGCCGAGAAAACTTTCTGACATAAGATTATTAATTTTTTTGTTTATTATGAAAAATTATAAAATTATTATTTGTTTTTTACTTATATAAGATATAATTATTATTTAATAAAAAACGATGGCGTGCTTTTACCCGCCAACATTTTCCTGCCAACGGTAATCACGATTAGTTAAAATTAATCATAATTACTTAACATTCATCCCGATTAACTAACATGTTCCACGTATCCCCGATATGTATTATATTGGTTACACATTACATGTTCCACATATTCCCGGTATGTATTGGTTACACGTTATATGTTTAATGGATGAGTCGGTAGGTTATGGTTACATGTTAGATTTTAAACGGATAAGTCGGTAGGTTATGGTTACACGTTATATGTTCAATGGATGAGTCGGTATGCATTGGTTACACGTTATATGTTCAATAGATGAGTCGGTATGTATTGGTTACACGTTATATGTACAATGGATGAGTCGGTAGGTTATCGTTACACCTTACATGTTCAATGGATGAGTCGGTAGATTATGATAACACATTACATGTTCAATGTATGAGTCGGTAGGTTATGGTTACATGTTACATGTTCAATGGATGAGTCGGTAGGTCATGGTTACACATTACATGTCCAATGGATGAGTCGGTAGGTTATGGTTACACGTTACATTTTCAATGGATGAGTCGGTAGGTTATGGTTACACGTTACATGTTCAACGGATGAGTCGGTAGGTTATGGTTACATGTTATATGTTCAATTGGTGAGTCGGTAGGTTATGGTTACACGTTACATGTTTAATGGATGAGTCGGTAGGTTATGGTTATAAGTTACATGTTCAACTGATGAGTCGGTAGGTTATGGTTACACGTTAGATGTTCAATGGATGAGTCGATGGTTATGGTTATACGTTACATGTTCAATGGATGAGTCGGTAGGTTATAGGTTACACGTTATATATTCAATGGATGAGTCAGTAGGTTATAGTTACACGTTACATGTTCAATGGACGAGTCGGTAGGTTATGATTACACGTTACATGTTCAATGGATGAGTCGGTAGGCCATGGTTACACATTACATGTTCAATGGATGAGTCGGTAGGTCATGGTATGTATTGGTTACACGCTAAATATTTAATTGATGAGTCGGTATGTATTGGTTACACGTTAGATGTTCAATGGATGAGTCGGTATGTGTTGGTTACACGTTAGATGTTCAATGATTATCGAACTGGAAAAAATCGAGAAACTAAACCGACTAGAAGTGAATGAATTGAGAAATTAAACTGACCGAGATGATATTATTATTTGATAAATAAAATAATAATAATTATTTTGTAAATAATAATTCTAATAATAATAATAATGATTTTATAGCTAATTATAATAATATATAAACAATAATAATTATTATTTTGACAATACGTATCCCCGGCAGCACTCTGAAAGAATCCCTGGCGCCGCGGAAAGAATTCATGGCGACATGTCGCCGGGGAAACTTAGTCACCTCCCCCCCAAAAATTTTCAATCACGCGCGTTTTTTGGCTAGAAGACAAAACCAAAAGTATCCCCGGCGACATGTTATCGGGGAAAAAATAATACTTTTTGACCGGATCTGTTATCTTCACAAGACTTAACACTTATCCAAAAAAAACTGACGAGACTTCAACACCATCATCGTCTCCATCTATCTATCATCACCACCACCATCTTCAATTCACCACCATTATCAACACCACTAACCACCACCATCATCCACACCAGTCACCACTGTTATCACCACCATCAACACCACTCACCACCACCACTACTCCATCCTCATTCGCCGCCACCACCACCATCTCCATCTTGATTCGTCGCTGCCACCCCTACTCCAATCACCACCATCTTCATTCGCTTCCGTTAGCCGCCACAGTTCAAGGTATGTTTTTTTTTAGATTTTAGTTTTAATAATTGTTTTAATAATTGATATTATAACTGATTTTGTTTATATAAATGATATGATAATTGTTTTTGTTTTTATATATCTCGTCACCACAGCCGAGCCCTGACTGTAGCCAAGCCCCAACCGCAGCGGAGCCCGACCACAGCCGAGCTTCGACCGCAGTAGAGCCCCGACCACAGCCGAGACCCGACCACAGCCGAGCCCGACCACAGCCGAGCCCGACCACAGCCGAGCCCGACCATAGTCGAGCTCGACCATACGAGCCCCGTCCGCAGCTGAGACCCGACCACAGCCGAGACTCGGCCACTAATTAATGGTATGTTTTTTTATTTTTAATTTATCATACATTTTATTTGTTTAGTTTATTATTTTAGATTCCCCGACGACATGTCGTCGGGAATGCATATTTTTGTTAAGCGTAAATCCAAACACTCCTTAATAGTTGTAAAACGCACATCCAAACACTCTTTATGTGCCTATTTTATGAAAATAAGCTGATAAGCTTATCCGAATAAGTTGTTTGAAAAAAACTTATCCTGAACTGCTTATCAGAATAAGCTGTTTGAAAACAGCTTATCAGGATAAGCTATTTTGAAACAGCTTATTCGTGTTGATCCCAAACTTAGATCGATTTAGCTTTATGTATACGAGATTATATCAAGTAATACACTTAGAGAAACCTTTGTATATGTATATGACAATCTAAGTGTTATGCGGAATTAACACTTAAACAAGAACACACAAGATGTAAACAAACTTTCACTTTGATTAATGCTATCAAACTTGCTTACAATGAAAGTGTTTAATGTATGAAAACTTATATTCAAAAATAACCTAAAGGTCTTCTTTTATAGACATAAGAAGCTTTGTACAATAATCTACGTATCAACTATTCTAGGTAAAGATAAATATATAAAATACATTGTTGTTCCTATCTTTACTAGAAGTAATCTAGAACATAATAAATGTGTCGATCATATCCTTCCATCAGTGCTTGTCTTCAATGTATCAACGCTTGACTTCTTCTTGTCAACGCTTGATCTGTCAGCCTTTGTTTTCTTCCTATCAACGCTTGTTTTACTCTTGTCAGCGCTCAAGTAGACTGGCTATAATTTATTCCCAACAATCCTCCCCTAAACTTGATATCTACTCTAGTAATCAAGTTTCTGAATAAACATTAAGAACTAGGAGGAATCTTGCAAACCTTCTCATATTGGTAATAAATAAATCTGATCAAATCTTTGGCCACGTCACTTGAATAATCAATTTCCAGCTGTGTGTTCTTCATCTTCTCCAAGACTTCCTTGGACATGAAATACTGACCATCTACAAGTAGATACTCAGCAAACTTTGTAGAACTCAAATAATAAACACCAGCAGTTGAATATAAACGCCATTGAAGACCACTGAGTTCATCTTCAAGATCCTTCCAAATAGCAGGATCTTCATCTCTTGGTCTACACATTCTCTTGAATGTTGACCACAGTTTTATTGCATTGACTGAAGTGGGAGCTTCAGTCTCATACTTGGCCTCTAACAACATCCATAGGTCTATCAAGTCTTCTCTATCAAAACTTGCAAACAAAGATATAAGAGTGGGTAAAAGTGTGAACCTCTTTTCCATACCTGCCAATCTTCCAAAACCCACATTCATCTTCTTCATAGCTTATAATAGGGTTTCTGGAATCAAGTGGACTTGTACCATATCTGAAGCTTCCAATGGTGAGAGCTTGAGGCTCTTTCTTATAACAGCTTCACTTAGATTTAACCTATCCATATCTTTGGGAAACTCAAGAGGAACTCCCTTTTTCACAGGTCTGGGAACAATCATTGCCTTCTTAAGCTCCATTTCTTCTACAAGTTCTTCTTTTCTTTCATCAGAAAGAAGTCTTAGAGTGTTTTCTTCCTGCACTCTTACCCAAATGGGATAAGCTCTGCATTCCAACTCTTCAAATGTCAATCCAATCAATTTCTTATAAGTCCACCCTGTTCCATGACATTTGAGCAGCATGCAGTACAACTCCCTTCTATCCCTTTTCAAATTTGAGAGAACATTGCTTGCTTTGTCTTTCAGAATGACCTTGCAATCCTTTTGTACTCTGAGAAGAATCTCCAAACCCCATATCTGATCTGAAATGGTCAAATGTGGATTCTCCATACACCTATCTTCCCAAGCATGGTACATCTGAACAACTTCTGGCATATCAAAATCAACCTGCAATTTCAACTCATTCAACTTCTCTTTTGCCAACTCATCACCATACTCAAGTATTTCTGGTTGTTCTATGATCATTACACTTGAGTCTGAACTGGCTTCATTACTTCCTTCTTGCTCTTCTGAAGTGACAACAAAAGGTGATTCACCCACCTTTTTCCTTTCTTGTTCCACAATTTGTGCAGCCAACCTTCTATCAAATTCAATCTGTGCTGCATTCTTTGGAACATCTACTTCTACCATAATACCCTTACCCTTATCTAATGGATCAACTGTGGGTAAGGAAGATGGTAATACCTGTGAAGAAACATCTTTGATGATGGATGATGACTGGAATACATCAACCTCATCTGCAGGCCTGTCAACGCTCACTTTTGCTTTGTCAGCGCCCAAGTTACTCATGTCAGCGTTCAAATCTGTCTTGTCAACGCCCAAAGTACCTGTCTCAGCGCCTCTTGTGATTTCCTCCAACATGGCTGTAAATGACAAATTTAAGTTTGTAGGAGAGACTAAAGACATATCAAAACCTGTCTGTTTCTTCAAACTTGTTAGAGCCTCAACAACACCCAAAGATTCACCATCATATGAGCCATTATCACTCACATTAATCTATTCATCCTCCCCTTTGGAAGATTCCTCCATCCCTCTCCTTGTGCTAGCATTCTCCAAGATAACAATCCTCTCCCTCAATTGCTTGAGTTCAAGGCCTTGTGTACTGACAATATGTACCAAGTCTGCATTTTGCTTTTGCAAGCTTATGCAGACAACCGTCAATTCCATCAAAGTCATTGGTTCCAATCTGCCCTCTTCTAAAATGGGTATTTGACCTCCCAAGTTAGATTCATTGGGCATGGATGAGGTCTTAATTATGGTAGGACTGTCTTGGCCAGCTTCTAAGCCAAAACCAATAGTCCCAGCCTCATCCATAACACCAACCACACTTGTAGTGGTGGTTCTCTCTGCTACATGGCTAGGACCACTAGAGGAGAACACTCCAGTAGTCCTTTGGTGTTTTTGCAACCTATATTGTGTTGGGGGGAGAAGATGATATGGATTGGGTGGATGTGGGTTGGTTAAGGGGTGTTTGGGACTGTGAAGGATTGGTGTCAACGTTTGGAATAGGCATGTCAACGCCAACATTTAATGTGTCAGCGTCGAAGGGTTCTTGGTCAATTTGCATGTGTTGTGGTGAAGGTAATGGTTCAGGTATTGGGTCAAGTTAGGGTTGTGGGTCTGGTTGGGGTTGTGCTGCTTCAATGACAGCAACCATAGCAGGGGTTAGGGGTAAGTCACGATGTGGAGGTGAGTTCATCTTTGTAAAAATTGATTTCTTTTGCATAGGGATCTCATAAAAATCATCATGATCCCTTGTGCAATAACTTTGGACATCAAAAACCATTTGTAAAAATCTGGGATAAGCTAAAGTCATTTTGTTCCCTTTACTTTTACACATGCCCTCAAAAATCATTTTGGAATAATTAAACTTTTGCCCAGTAGCAATACACACAATAGCACTAGCAATAGATCTATTGATCTCATTGTGTGCAGTACACTTGGGACTCAAACATTGCAAGAGGACATGTATTAGGTACTTCAGGCTGGGGGAAACTCCTGTTTATGATATTTGTTTAAAGTTCCCTCATCAGGGAAAGGATAACCCAAAGCCCTTAGTCCTTGTTCTATTTCATTAATGGGGAGGGTGGTTATACCATCTGCATCATCAAGATGCAAAGCTTGGCGAACCAAAGCTTCAGTAACCACCCATGTGCGCCCATGAACAATAGATGATAATGTAGTCACTCTATTAACTGTTGAGGAACTAACATTGTTTCAAAACTATTTAATATGTGTGACAGGAATGAGTGGAGCATGAGAAAGAGCATACCTAATTGGGGATGCATTCAAATACGCCACCATTTGTGTGTATTGGGGAAACAGAGTATCATCAGCTTCAGGATATGCTACCATAATGTGTTGACTCCTGAACCCCAATTCTAACTCACTTGGTTTAAATTTTGGTGCCATTGTTGAAAGCTGTTTGAATGATTGATAAAGATGAAGTTATAGGAGTAAATATTGTTAGACAAGAATGATAGGTACCCTGTTTAAAATAGGATCCAAATATATAGGAGAGAAACAAGCATGTGATTGGTCAAAAATTAGGCAACTATATACAAAATACAATCATGAAAATATTGAAAAGAAATAAGTTTATCTCATGCATTAAATGAAAGTTATCTGCTCCCAAAATTACGGTCCAAAAATATGTCAAAAAGTAACAACTGGGTAGGTCCCATTGAGTGTCAACGGTCAAAAATAACCCATCAACGCCCAACGGCTATATTCTTGTCAACGTTTGCCAAAGCCATGTCAGCGTCTAATTTGGTCACAACAACGCTTGGAAAAATACTTGTCAGCGTCCAAAAATAAAATTATTTAAAAATGAAAAATGACCTTAACAAAGTAATTTATCCTAGAGAAGATAACCTAAAAGTTGATAATTATTATAGGGCGGCAAGCACTGTCCAGTTATGCACACTTGCTTATGCAAGATAGACATAACAATCCTCTAGTGTCCCTTGCTAACCAAAATTCTTAACAACTAAGTTACCTCATAAAATTCCTTGTTACTCCCAGGTAAAACCCATGATAAAATCATTCCCAAGTCTCCCCACAGACCACAACCAATTCTAGGCCAAAAATGTCTTGGCAGCATGCATAGTATATCAACTTTGCATGCTACAGTGCCTCATGATTTAGTAAAACTAACTCATACTCACTTGTGGACACAATCTATAATTGTGATAAGAGTATCATAAGGATACACAAAAGTCCTAAAGGTTCCTAAAACCTCCCCTTAAACTGTGATACAAATGTTGCCAAAAATATGCGTGAACATAAAAAATTTATGTCAAGATAGGAATTGAAAATTCCAACCATCATCCATAAACAAAAACATGCTCAAATGCTTATCCAATGATCCATAAGCAACTCTGTATCCAATGGTATAATTCTAACACCACCTGCACATTTAGATTGAAAACCACAAAACTAACATTGTTGCTGACAATGCCCCGATAACACTTGACAGCATTAAGAAAAGCTTTGTCAGCGTTAGACAAATATATTACTGACAACGTTACAATAACACTTATCGGCGTTAAAGCAACCTTTGTCAGTGTTAGAAAAATATAGTGGAAAATCTAAATCCTCAAAACGACCAATAACAATGCATTATCCTGTACATACTTTTACAAAAAGACTCCAAAACACATATTATGTGAGATTGATCATTCCAATACTTGTTACCAAGTATTGAAATCTTCTAGCATCAAAAGGTTTAGTTAGTAAATCAGACACATTCTCTTCTGTGTCAACCCTATCTGGTTGTATTAAACCCTTTTCAAAACAATCTCTTATAAAATGGTGTCTAATTTGTATGTGTTTAGTTTTAGAATGATGTACAGGATTCTTAATAATACATAAAGTGCTGTTATTGTCAACAAATATCTTGGTATGCATGAAATTATACCCATAGTCCAACAGCTGGTTCTTAGTCCATAAAACTTGTCCACAACAAGCAGCTGCAGCCACATACTCTGCTTCAGTTGTAGAATTAGCCACCACTGTTTGTTTCTTGCATTACCAAGATATCAACCTGCTCCCAAGAAACTGACATCCACCAGTTGTGGATTTTCTATCAAACTTATCACCTCCATAGTCACTGTCTGAATATGCAATAAGCTCCAAAGGTGAATCTTTTGGGTACCACAAGCCAAGACTGGGATAACATCTTAGGTACCTAAAGATCCTCTTAACAGCATAAAGGTGACATTCTTTAGGAGTCACTTGATGGCGTGCACAAGCACACACAACAAACATGATATCAGGTCTGGAGGCTGTAAGATACATCAATGAACCGATCATTGATCTATAGTGCCTGACATCCACATCCTTTCCATCTCCAATCTTTTCCCAAGGGTGTCCTCTATCCATAGGAGTAGTAGCCCTCTTTTCATGTGGAGAAAAGCCAAACTTCTTCAAGATCTCTGCCACATATTTATCCTGGGAGATGAAGATACCATCTTCTTTCTGCTGAACTTGTAACCCTAGAAAGAAGTTCATCTCCCCCATTGCACTCATCTTGAATTTGTCTGTCATGAGTTTGGAGAAATCCTCACTCATCTTTGGATTAGTAGATCCAAAGATAATATCATCAACATAGACTTGAACAAGTAGAACATCCTTACCATTCTTCTTTGTAAACAATGGCTGATCTATGGTGCCCCTCTTGAATCCATTATCCACCAAATAAGTCGATAATGTGCCATACCAAGCTCTTGGGGCTTGATGAAGTCCATACATAGCCTTCTTGACTCTATACACCTTGTGTGGATTCTCTGGATCTTCAAAACCAGGAGGCTGCATAACATACACCTCCTCAACAATTGTTCCATAGAGGAAGGCACTCTTCACATCCATTTGATAGACAGTGAAGCCCATGTAAGAAGCATAGGCTAGAAATATCCTTATAGCTTCAATCCTTGCAACTGGTGC
The DNA here is from genome assembly GCA_025667525.1 of Glebionis coronaria. NCBI lineage: Eukaryota > Viridiplantae > Streptophyta > Magnoliopsida > Asterales > Asteraceae > Glebionis > Glebionis coronaria. Next base: position 20,284 of record JANFOE010000339.1, read on the forward strand.
AAAGACCTCCTCATAGTCTATCCCTTCCTCTTGTGTATATCCCTGAGCCACTAATCTTGCCTTGTTTCTGACCACAATACCTCTTTCATCTCTCTTGTTTCTTAGAATCCATCTTGTCCCTATAGGTCTGACATATCTTGGACAATCAACCAGCTCCCAAACATCCTGAATTGCAAATTGGTGAAGCTCATCCTGCATTTCTTCCACCCAACTTGGTTCTTTGAGAGCATCAAAGATCTTCTTGGGTTCCTGTTGTGACAAAAAACAGGCAAATAAACATGCTTGCACAAGAGGGGTATCAACCTTCTTGTGAATATTGGCATAAATCCACCAAGACTTTGATGAGATATTCTAGTCTGAACAGGAGTCATAATATCACCAATGACTTGAGAAGTAGGGTGATTCTTCATAGTAGAAGTGAGAACTCCTCCTTCAAAAAGTCGGGTGTCTTCAATCTCATTATCCATGTTGCCAATATCTTCTTCTTCAGACTCTCTTTCATCAATATGAGAATGAACCTCTTCATATAAATTGGAAGGTTCACCCTGTTCAGAAGTAGAAGAGAAAAGATGCGCAAAAGTGTTGTCAAAGCCTGAACCTTGGTTGTCAGCGTTTGGGTTGTCAACGCCTGAATTGGTGTTGTCAACGTTTGAGCCATCAACATCTGAATTTTTCCTGTCAGCGCTTGATTTTCCTTTGTCAGCGCCTGAAGGACCATGCATGTTGATAACTGGTGATTCTTGGGGACCACCATTATCCTTTCCAGCAGCAGCAACAACAAAAGCATCTGTCCATATGGGAATTGTGACATACTCTAGTATAGGAGTAGACTTTTCTGCTTGTGATCCAACCTCTTCATTAATCTGTGTACCTGAAACATCAACAACTTGTTCTTCCACAACATTTGAAGTTACCTTCACAATGTCTGGATTAGTAACAGACATATAATTTAAAGTTCTAGATAGAGATTCCAAGTCAAACAACCAATTTGGACCACTTTCAGGATCACTAGGTTTATTCTCTAAAAACCTAACATGTACTCTTTCAAGTATACGTTTTTCCTTTTTAAGATAAACCCTATATCCCTTGCTCTGTACTGAATACCCCATGAAATAGCCTTCGTCACCTTTTGCACTAAATTTACCTAAGGCATCACTAGTATCAAGTACAACTACATGACAGCCAAAAGGTTTAAGAAAACCAATATTAGGTTTCCTTCCCCAAAGTAATTCATAAGGTGTTTTGTTCTGTATCTTGTTGACCAATGCTCTATTTTGAACATAGCATGTTGTATTCACAGCCTCAGCCCAAAAAGCTATAGGGAAATGAGCATCAGCCAACATAGTTCTGGCTGCTTCAATTAGGGTTCTATTCTTCCTCTCAGTAACCCCATTTTGCTGTGGGGTTCTGGCAACACTAAACTGCCTAGTAATCCCTTTCTTGGCACAAAAATCATCTAAAAGTTTATTCCTAAACTCACCACCATTGTCACTTCTAAGCATTTTAACTTCATTACCAGTTTTCTTCTCAATCTGAGTGATAAATTCAATTAAAATGTCAGCAGTATCACTCTTCATAGCTAAGAAGAAAGTCCAAGTAAACCTAGAAAAGTCATCTGTAATGAAAAAGCAGTATGATTTACCATTCAAACTCTCTATATTGGTTGGACCAAATAGGTCCATATGAAGCAAGTGAAGTGGTCTTGTACTAGAGTGCACATGTTTAGACTTGAATGAGACCTTGTGTTGCTTGCCTTTAAGACATGCAACACAAGAGTGGTCATTGTGGAAAGCCTTTTCAGGCAAGCCATCAACCAAGCCAAGTCTCACAAGCCTGTTTATATTCTTAAAGTTTATGTGCCCTAGTCTCCTGTGCCATAGATTACTTTCATCTACTGAAGCTTTAGCATAAAAACATGACATATTATTATTCATCCTAATCATATTCAGATTCATATTATATATGTCTTTATGTCTAGGTGTTCTATAGTCAATATATTTCTCATCAGGGATCTTATAATCCTTGCTTAACACCAAGCATTCAGTATTAGTAAACAAAACTCTATTTTTGTTATCACAAACTTGTGATACACTAAAAAGATTGTAATCAAGTTCCTTTACCAGAAATACGTTTTCAAAACGCAAGTTCTTGGTGAGAAGTGTTCCTTTGCCTTTGATAGTACCATATCCGCCTCCAAAGTAAACCTTATCACCATCCTTAATGGGAGTGAAGTTAGTTAAGTAATCTTCCTTCCCTGTCATGTGCCTTGAGCATCCACTGTCCCAATATCCATAATCGTTGACCTGTTTTTTAATGCCCTGCACATAAAGAAAACAAGTTAGTTTTCTTTGGGAACCCAAGCCTTAGCAGACTTGGATTCATCTGGTTGTTCAACAAGAACAGACTTAGTTCTCATAACAACCCCTTGTTCATCCCTCTTTGGATGAAATACCCAGTTAACCCCAATAGGGTTTGTAATGACCTTTGAAATGTAATTAAATCTGTTGCAGGTCATTAAAATCCCATTATCATTAGGGTTTTGATCTTTCTTAGGTCTCCATGTCAAGCTTGAAGAAGCTTTAGACCCCTTACCCTGTGGTTGTAAATATTTGGGTCTGGTCACGTTTTTGTCAGCGTTGGATTTGGTCTTGTCAACACTGAAAATACCCTTGTCAGCGTTGAACCTAGGGTTTGCTACAGAAACCCATTGCCTATTAGACCAAGTATTTGTCTTTTGAAATGGTCTTTGTCCATGAGTGTTAGACCCTCTAGTGAAGAATGGGGCAGGTGTAACAACTTGTGGACTTTGCTCCACACAAGGTTTGGGTCTGACAACGTTTGACTTTTTTACAACGTTGACTTTGGAAGCGTTGACACACTTATATGCTAAATGTGAAAAGCTACCACAAGTGTAACAGGCTTTTCTAGACATAACCCTAGGTCTAGAAGAGAAGGAGCCTGTTCCATCATTGCTAACTTGGCTCTTAGGTGACCTAGTGTTCTTATACATCTCTGCATACTTAATGCTAGGTTTTCTAACAGTGTTTGAGCCAAGGTCAACAGCCTTACCAGTGATTGGGTTTGTTACCTTAATAGGGGTTGACTCATTAGGACTTTCACATAATAAGCCACCCTTAACAAATAAGGTAGGATTGGCTTTCTTCCATTCACTCAAGTCAGTCAACTTCTGTTGATACTCTTCAACTGGGGTAACAACTCTTGGTGGAGGAATAAATTCCTCCTCTTGGAGTTCTGGTAGACCAGTCCAAGATAGGTCCTTTTGTTGGACACCATAGAAGTCACCAGCTGGTGGTGGAACCACAGAGTAGTCTTTCATCCCTATCCCAGTCATGTCCTTAGGATCCCTTTGTTTATTAACACATTCTCCTAGGATTTGTGTGGCCTTATAAAATCTCTGAATTTTAAGGCCAACATTATCCTTATTCTTAATGGCCTCATCTAGCTTAGCCTGTAACTCACCATTAACCCTTTCCATGATGCTCCTAATATCATTACTAGCATTCAACTCATGTTTAAAGATATTTATTTTATCTTTTAAATCAAATTCCATTTTCTTGTACTCAGAAACTGTCTTCTCAGTTTGAGTGAGAGCTAATTGATAGTTAGACAGTTTGCATCTCTCAGTACTCACATCATCTAATAACCTTAACACCTCTTTGTTAAGTTTCTCAGTTTCTAACCTACAACCCTTACTACAAAAAGCATCATCGTATACCTCATTATCTGATGAAGAGGAGGAGTGTGCCATGAGAGCATATTGAACATGCTCTTTTTCTTCTATCTCTGTGACACCCTAGAATCGAGGTCATTAACGATACCCTAAATTACGCTAATTTTTGAAATTTTTGATAAATTTTAATTTCTATAATTATAAGTATTTTGGTTAAGACCGATGTTCGAGGTTATAATTTTTACGGTTGACGTTTTAAGAAGGACGATGACGATTACGATCCCGAGGGATGCCCAATTTCATATAATTTTTGACGATTTATCGATAATGTAATTTTTCGAGAATTTTATTTACGGTTCGTGTTAAGTTGAGTCGGGTGAGTTTTATAGCCTTCCAAGTACATTTAAAGTATCCCAAAAATATTTTGGAGCATTCGGGAAGATTTCCGACTCCCGTAAAATTTTCAAAATTGACAAATGAGTCAAACCCGCAAAGTTTTGAGGTCGTTTTCTATTTAAGGACAAAAGAAGCCCAATATTGCACTTAGGTCCCTCCTAACCCATCAAAAGGGCCTAAATGACTAAACACATACAACACATTTCACCAAAAATCAAAACCCACTCCCTCCTTGTCTCTCTCAAACTCACGGCACACCCCAACCCAACAAAAATCCACCTAAAATCTTTTCTACTTGATTTTTCAAAAATCTAAGGTTAGACCACGCTTAGTTTGGTCATTCCCCACCTATTCATGTGCAAAAATCCAACATGCATTGATAAAAAATTTTCAAGATTTCTCCATATGATCCAAATTCGTTTATGAGGCTTAAAGAGCTAGTGCATGTTAATAATTTAGTGTTATGGAAGTATAAACACCATGAAAACCCACCAAAATTAATTTGGTTGTGGTGATTGGGTCACCCAAACCCCACGGCAAAGGGGGTGTTTGGGGAGCCATGGTGGTTGTTGATTTTGCATGTTATATTTGTGTTTGGTTTGTTGTTTTAGGAAGATTCATATAGGTTTTATTACTTGCATGTTTATTTTCTTTGATTTTTGATATTGAGATTGATTGATCAATAGGGGTAGGATGGAAGTTTGATGTTAGGATATGTTTGGGAAGGCTTAGGATGAAGTTTAGTGTTGGTTAGAAGTCTTGGAATCGAGTCTAAGCATGTTTTTGGTATAGTCATTTTTAGGCAGAAACATTTGGTCTATTTTGGAAAAATGATTTTTGTTCCAGGTCTTGAAAACTAAATATAGTGATAGAGGGTTTTTCTAGCTTTAATTTGGTATAAGGTAGAGCCCGTGACTCAAAACGAGCTAAAAGTTATGACATTTTAAAGATCGGGTACCGGGAGACGAGGGCTTTCACAATCCGAATTTGTGCAAAGTTTTAGTCAAATCCCGAGGGTCACAAGTATAATTTGGTAAATGGTCAAGGGTCAAAATTTGGTCCCTAACCTGTACAAATGGGTCTATAGGTTGACTTATGAGTCAAAGAAGTCAAAGGTATTTTTCGTATAGGTCAAAGTGGTCAAAATTGGTCGAAGCGCAATTTCAGCCCGTAAAATGTAGTCGTGGAAATGAGTTGCGTAATGGGTCGTAAAAGTGAAAACTTTTGGTTGGGCTTAAAAACATGTTATCTACAGGTCATATAGGATTTTTGGAAATTTTGTCAAATTTTATAAGCATGGTTTAATAAGGTAAAACAGCCCGTACTTTAGTCAAGTACCGGCGAGAATGAGTAAAAATGGACAACGTAGGTTATAAGAACGAATGGAATAAAATGAATGATACTTGTTGTTTTTGTTTTTGGCGTGAGTTATATTTGTCTTAAGTGACTTGTACATATGTATTTTATACAGTACCGTAAGTATTTAAATGAGATTACTCATTACGCGTTATTTGTGATAGGTGTTGATTTACCCGGGCATCCGTAACATCGTCAGTGAACACTCCTCGAACTACCGACTACTTAATATCTAAGGTGTGAACTTATAGCCTCGCTTATATTATTTCAAATTGTTTTACCCGCGAGGGAAATGCATGCTAGTTTTTAAAAAGGAACGTATATCATGAATGATTGTTAGACCCGAAAGTTGCCTTAGAAATTGTGTTGAGTACCAAAGTTGCAAAAGTCCCTAAATTCATGAACTATTAACTATTGTCTTGCCCTCGAGTAGGGGGAAATAGCCGCTTATGCAATTTGTAGTACTACGGGGTTAACGACCCAATGCTAGCCGAGAAGCTGTACTTATAGTAAGTTCTGCGGTAGATTATTTTGTATGAGAAATAAGGTATAATTGCAACTGATGCCTTTAGAAGGGGCACTGGTTTCATCTGAATCATGCCGGTATATTTACGCGGGTGATTGAGTTAACGGATTAGTGTCATGAGCTTAAACACAATTGTCAGTATCCTGATTATAGTTTGTTTGATCGACAAGACTATAAATGATCACGAATGGTTTTTATTATATATACGTTCAAATGGATTGAAAAACCTATGAATTCCACTCAACGTTTTCGTTGACCAAATTTTTGGCATGTGTTTCAGGTAACCGCTGAGCAGTAGGATGGAGCATGCATGGGATGGATGTTGTGTGATCGGCTTGGTGTCCGCTTGTTTTTCCCTCCTTTTCTACTTAAACAATTTTTATGTTTAAAGTCATGTGGTTGTAAAACTGAAGTTTTTGGGGTTGAGATTCATGGGGACCGAAAAAGCTAAACTCTGTGCACTATTTGGGGTTGGAAAAACTGTGGACATGTATTGTCTAACAATTTTAAATTTCAAGTTTTAAGATGACGTCTTTTTAGCGTCGTTTGATATGTCTTGTGTGCAATGAATACTGTGTAGCACCCATTGTTGTAGTTCCGCTGCGCATAACAATTGTGGGGGTGTTATAGATTGGTATCAGAGCCACGAGTTATAGAGAACTAGGTCGTTTTTGAAAATCCTAAACTATAACTTTTGGTGTCGTAAGAAAAGGGTCCAAGCACACACAACTATCCTGCATGGCTCCGGTAAGATTTATTGTTGTATTTATGGCATTTGACGTATACTTTTGAGTAAAGTACATATGTGGGTAATTATTATATAAGTATGGAATTACTATATGTAGACGTTAAATTTTACGCGGAATATCCGACATCGTAATTTTCATATTAATCATGCATGAGCATCATATTATTACATTTCGGGCATATGTACCACCTTTGCATTGCATTTGCATGCATGTATTTATAATTATTGTATAATTACTTATGTACCCTCCGAAATTCGCTGTTATTGCAGGAATGGCCGAGGTACCGCCCAACGATAACGGAAACGATTACGTCGTAGGTCACGAAGGGGGACCGTTTCCTCCGAACCCGCCGGACAATAATAATGGATGGATCGCTCCAGAAGACGAAATAGGGCCGGAAAACGACAATGGCAAAAGTGAGGTGGATAATTTCAGCATGAGTAGTGACGACAATGAGGATTCAGAAGAAGAGCCCGAGGAGCTATTGGATGATGGCATTCCCGAGGATGCCGTAGGCCAGACCGAACCCGATTTGTTTCAATCCCCGAGTTCGCCGAAGGGTTATGAGGTACCACCGACCGGTCGTTATGAGCAGCAACCCTTTGATCGCCCGATGGACAATAGTAATGGGAGCAGTGGAGAGTCATCCAAGTCGCCATCGATTCATGAGAATATTGCAAGGGTCTATTTTCCGAGACCGAGTCACTACTGGGATCCCGCAGGTCGTTTGGGGAGGATGGAAAGGTTAATGTATGAGCGGTTTGTAGTTGAGACTAGGGTGATTAAGAAGTTTGATAAGACTGAGAGGGAACATCAAAGACTGTTGGAAAGAACTTCAAGGATTGCGTATGATGGGATGATGAACACAAGTGCCATCAACAGTTTGAAATCAATGGTTGCGAATTTAAGTGCTAGTCTTGACCGTGTGAGGGAAGAACAGATGAGGTTGTCGAGGATGCAGAGTTGGGAGCATCGTGTGAGGGATTCATTGCCCCCGGATTGGAGATTCGTGGACGATGTGGAGATGGAGGCGAATGACTTCATGGTTCAGCCGCCTACTGGAGGTGCTTGTATTTCGGTGGGAAATCAGGTAGCGATTGAGTGTGGATCCACATCAGGGATGAGAAAGGAAACAGAATGTGGGCCGGATGAGAAAGGAAAGAGAAAAGTGGATGAGGTGGATGAGGACGTGAGTGATGAGGAAACCGAGGACGACGACGACGAGCCACCATCCAAGAGGCAGTGTGGATCACCACATGCCTAGTTACTTGTTTTGTATTTTTCTTTGATCATTGTAATAGAACTATTTTAGACCTTTGTATGATGGTATTATGACGAGAAACTCAAGTACTTGATGTTTTGTGGTGAATGATTGTAGTGGCATTACTTGTCACGATTTTGGTTAACTATCAATACAATCTATGTTACCTTTCATGATCTGTGATATGTCTTAAATTTGATCTTTTGTGGTGTGAATTGATGAATATTAGTAACTCCGTAGTGATGTGTCGTTGTATGTATTTTATGTCTGGGAAACTTGATATGAATACTTACATTGTTTTTCTATTTTCTTGTCTTGCAGAAAGAGATATTCGATAAAACAATGCCTCCAAAGTTGACTGCCGATCGTGTTAACAACATGATTCAGGAAGCAATAGCTAATGCGTTGCAAGCGGACCGAGCTGGGAGAAATCAGGATCCAGGAAGGAACGCGGGGAGACAACCAGCCCCGAGAGTGTGTACCTATTCAAGCTTTATGAAGTGCGGTCCTACGCAGTTCCGTGGATCGGGTGGAGCCCTAGAACTTAGGCGATGGTTGGAAAAGGTTGAGAGTACGTTTGAAATCAGTGGTTGTGCAGAGGCGGATAAAGTAAAGTTTGCAGCGGCTACGTTTCTGGATGATGCGTTAAGTTGGTGGAATACCCAGGTAGCTACGGTGGGATTGGCTGTGGCAAATGCAAGAACGTGGAATGCGACCAAAGCTTTGTTGACCAAGAAGTTTTGCCCAGAGGAGGAATTGGGGCAATTGGAGGACGAATTGAGACATTTGACCTTGAAGAACAACGATATAGCTGCTTACACCAGGAGATTCAACGAGTTAAGTCTTTTGTGTCCGGACATATTTGCCAATGATGCCAAGAAAATGAAGCAGTATATTAAGGGTTTATCTAGCAACATCAAAGGTGAAACAACTTCGTCGAAACCTGGAACGTTTGATGAAGCGGTTCAAATGGCACACGCTTTGATGGACGTTAAGCTTCAGGACAAGCAGAACTACATTGCTGAAGGCAACAAAAGGAAATGGGAGGCAGCACAAGGCAATCAATCCCAAGGCCAGAACCGAGGAGGAAATCGAAACAACCAAGGGCCGAACCGTAATCAGCAGTTTAATCAGAGAAGGAACGAAGGGATGAGGGCCGTGACGAACCCTAGAGGTGTGAAAGTGAACCCCCACTGTGGAAAGTGCAACTTGTATCATGTTGGGAATTGCCCGCCGGCATGCGGCAAGTGTGGAAAGGCAGGTCATAGGACTGCTAGTTGTCGAACGGGAGGAGTAGCCACTGGGGCTAATGCTATCAGGATGAGAGGATGTTATAGCTGTGGAGAAAGAGGGCATGTGCAAGCAAATTGCCCGAAGGCAGGGAACAGACGGGGAGGAAATAATGCGGCAGCTGTGTATCAAGTGGGAACTGCTGATAAACCACAAGGTCCCAATGTGGTTACCGGTACGTTTTTGCTAGACGCTTGTTATGCTAGTATTTTATTTGATTCTGGCTCCGACAAGAGTTTTGTGGACGTTAGATTTAGTCGTCATATCGATAGAGAACCGGTATTGTTAACGACTAGTTATAATGTTGAATTAGCCGATGGAAAAATTGTTAGTACGAATACTATACTGAAAGGGTGTACCTTGAATTTTAGAAACTACGCTTTTAAAATCGACTTGATGCCTATAGAGCTAGGATCGTTTGACGTGATTGTGGGAATGGATTGGCTAATGGCGCACAGTGCTACGATCGTCTGTGGTGAGAGATTGGTGCAGATTCCGCTGAGGAATAGGGTTTTGACGGTTAAGGGAGACGAATGCACTTCTCGTTTGAAGGTGATTTCGTGTTTGAAGATGATGAAGTACGTAGAGAGCGGATGCGATGTGTTTTTGGCACAAGTTTCGAGCGATGGTGATGTAGAGGCGAGGATTGAAGAGGTACCAATTATTTGCGAGTATCCGGACGTTTTTCCAGACGAGTTGCAAGGTTTACCGCCTAATCGTGAGGTCGAGTTTCGAATTGATTTAGTGCCAGGAGCTGCACCGGTTGCACGTGCACCTTATCGCTTAGCACCATCTGAGTTAAAGGAGTTAGCGGATCAATTGAAGGAATTGATGGACAAAGGATTTATTAGGCCGAGCTCATCACCTTGGGGAGCGCCAGTGTTGTTCGTAAAGAAGAAGGATGGTTCGTTTAGGATGTGTATCTACTATAGAGAACTCAATAAGCTGACGGTTAAGAATCGGTACCCATTACCGAGGATTGATGATTTGTTCGATCAATTACAAGGTTCCAGTGTATACTCAAAGATCGATTTAAGATCAGGGTATCATCAACTGCGTGTAAGGGAGGAGGATATTCCTGTAACTGCCTTTCGTACGCGGTATGGACACTTTGAATTTCGAGTGATGCCGTTTGGGTTGACAAACGCGCCTGCTGTATTCATGGATCTTATGAATCGCGTGTGCAAGCCGTATCTAGATAAGTTTGTTATTGTTTTCATCGATGATATACTTATTTACTCTAAGAGTAAGGAGGAGCACGAGAAGCACCTAAGAAAGATTTTGGAGTTGTTAAGGAAGGAGAAGCTGTATGCAAAATTCTCTAAGTGTGAGTTTTGGTTGGAATCAGTGCAGTTTCTAGGTCATGTGATTGATAGTGAGGGAGTTCGTGTAGATCCTGCTAAGATCGAAGCAATCAGGGAATGGTCAGCACCGACGACGCCGACTGAAGTTCGACAATTTTTTGGGTTTAGCTGGGTATTATAGAAGGTTTATTGAAGGATTTTCGTTGATTGCGAAACCATTGACGCGGCTTACCAAGAAGAATAGGGTGTATGAATGGGGAAATGAGGAAGAGCTTGCTTTCGAAACGCTCAAGGATAAGTTATGTTCCGCGCCGATTTTATCGTTGCCTGAAGGAACCGAAGATTTCGTGGTGTATTGTGATGCGTCTCGTAAAGGTTATGGAGCAGTGTTAATGCAACGTGAAAAGGTGATAGCTTACGCGTCGAGGCAATTAAGGAAGAACGAGGAGAACTACACGACGCACGATTTGGAATTAGGAGCGGTGGTTTTTGCGTTGAAGTTGTGGAGACACTATCTGTATGGGACAAAGTGTGTTGTATTCACTGATCACAAGAGTTTGCAGCACATTTTAGATCAAAAGGAGTTGAATATGCGACAAAGACGATGGGTTGAACTATTGAGTGATTATGACTGCGAAATTCGCTATCACCCTGGGAAGGCGAATGTTGTAGCAGATGCATTGAGTAGGAAGGAACGGGAGAAACCTTTGAGGGTTAGAGCTTTAGTGATGAGTGAGAGCGTTGACTTAACCGAAACCATACTGAAGGCTCAGGAGAGAGGTTTAATGAAAGGAAATGTTGAAGCCGAGAATTTGGGACGAATGTTGAAACCTCTTTTTGTGATTAGATCTGACGGACTAAGATATTTTGAGAATCGGATTTGGTTACCATTGTGTTCATCTGAGGAAGGAAAGCCTGGAGTTCGAGAATTGGTTATGAATGAGTCGCATAAGTCGAAGTATTCGATACATCCCGGATCGGATAAGATGTACCACGACCTGAAGAAAGTCTATTGGTGGCCGAATATGAAGGCAGATATTGCTCGTTACGTCAGTAAGTGTTTGACTTGCGCGAAGGTTCAGGCAGAACATAAGAAACCATCTGGATTGTTGGTACAACCGGAAATCCCAGAATGGAAATGGGAGAAAATCGCAATGGATTTTGTGACGGGTTTACCTAGGACTCCTAGTGGATGCGATATGATATGGGTAATTGTGGATAGGTTGACGAAATCTGCTCATTTCTTACCTATGAAGAAGACGGACAGTATGGAAAGACTCGCCAGCGTGTACGTGAAGGAGATCGTCTGTAGACATGGAGTGCCGTTATCGATCATTTCGGATCGCGACAGTAGATTTACGTCGGAATTTTGGAAATCGCTTCAACGTGCGATGGGCACTGAACTGAGTTTAAGCACGGCTTATCACCCGGAAACTGACGGCCAGAGTGAACGAACGATTCAAACGATGGAGGACATGCTCCGAGCGTGCGTGATTGATTTTGGAGGAAGTTGGGAACGCCACTTGCCTCTGGTGGAATTTTCGTACAATAATAGTTATCATGCGAGTATCAAAGCGGCACCGTTCGAGGCATTGTATGGAAGGAAGTGTAGATCGCCCGTGTGTTGGAGTGAAGTAGGGGAGAGTCAATTGACTGGACCCGAAATGGTTTTAGAAACGACAGAGAAGATCGTGCAGATCAAGAACCGACTACTTGCTGCGAGAAGCCGACAGAAGAGTTATGCCGATAACCGAAGGAAACCGTTGGAGTTTGAAGTTGGAGATATGGTTATGCTCAAGGTATCTCCATGGAAGGGTGTAATTCGTTTTGGAAAGAAAGGAAAGTTGAGTCCGAGGTATATTGGACCGTTTAAGATCGTTGAACGAATTGGACCAGTAGCGTACAAGTTAGAATTGCCGACCGAGCTTAGTGCTATTCATGACATGTTCCACGTATCGAACCTGAAGAAGAGTTTGGCGGACAAGGAATTGGTGATTCCTTTGGACGAGATTCGACTAGACGACAAAATGCACTTTGTGGAAGAACCTGTGGAAATTATGGACCGGGAGGTCAAGCGGTTGAAGCGTAGTAGGATTCCTATTGTGAAGGTCCGATGGAATTCTAAGCGTGGACCGGAATACACCTGGGAACGTGAGGACTTTTTCAAGGAAAGGTATCCTCATCTGTTCCAGTAGACGAAATGTGAGTCCAAGAAGAGGCGAGCGCCGGGACGTCGCTCTCTTTAAGGAGGGGTGGATGTGACACCCTAGAATCGAGGTCATTAACGATACCCTAAATTACGCTAATTTTTGAAATTTTTGATAAATTTTAATTTCTATAATTATAAGTATTTTGGTTAAGACCGATGTTCGAGGTTATAATTTTTACGGTTGACGTTTTAAGAAGGACGATGACGATTACGATCCCGAGGGATGCCCAATTTCATATAATTTTTGACGATTTATCGATAATGTAATTTTTCGAGAATTTTATTTACGGTTCGTGTTAAGTTGAGTCGGGTGAGTTTTATAGCCTTCCAAGTACATTTAAAGTATCCCAAAAATATTTTGGAGCATTCGGGAAGATTTCCGACTCCCGTAAAATTTTCAAAATTGACAAATGAGTCAAACCCGCAAAGTTTTGAGGTCGTTTTCTATTTAAGGACAAAAGAAGCCCAATATTGCACTTAGGTCCCTCCTAACCCATCAAAAGGGCCTAAATGACTAAACACACAAACACATACAACACATTTCACCAAAAATCAAAACCCACTCCCTCCTTGTCTCTCTCAAACTCACGGCACACCCCAACCCAACAAAAATCCACCTAAAATCTTTTCTACTTGATTTTTCAAAAATCTAAGGTTAGACCACACTTAGTTTGGTCATTCCCCACCTATTCATGTGCAAAAATCCAACATGCATTGATAAAAATTTTTCAAGATTTTTTCATATGATCCAAATTCGTTTTTGAGGCTTAAAGAGCTAGTGCATGTTAATAATTTAGTGTTATGGAAGTATAAACACCATGAAAACCCACCAAAATTAATTTGGTTGTGGTGATTGGGTCACCCAAACCCCACGGCAAAGGGGGTGTTTGGGGAGCCATGGTGGTTGTTGATTTTGCATGTTATATTTGTGTTTGGTTTGTTGTTTTAGGAAGATTCATATAGGTTTTATTACTTGCATGTTTATTTTCTTTGATTTTTGATATTGAGATTGATTGATCAATAGGGGTAGGATGGAAGTTTGATGTTAGGATATGTTTGGGAAGGCTTAGGATGAAGTTTAGTGTTGGTTAGAAGTCTTGGAATCGAGTCTAAGCATGTTTTTGGTATAGTCATTTTTAGGCAGAAACATTTGGTCTATTTTGGAAAAATGATTTTTGTTCCAGGTCTTGAAAACTAAATATAGTGATAGAGGGTTTTTCTAGCTTTAATTTGGTATAAGGTAGAGCCCGTGACTCAAAACGAGCTAAAAGTTATGACATTTTAAAGATCGGGTACCGGGAGACGAGGGCTTTCACAATCCGAATTTGTGCAAAGTTTTAGTCAAATCCCGAGGGTCACAAGTATAATTTGGTAAATGGTCAAGGGTCAAAATTTGGTCCCTAACCTGTACAAATGGGTCTATAGGTTGACTTATGAGTCAAAGAAGTCAAAGGTATTTTTCATATAGGTCAAAGTGGTCAAAATTGGTCGAAGCGCAATTTCAGCCCGTAAAATGTAGTCGTGGAAATGAGTTGCGTAACGGGTCGTAAAAGTGAAAACTTTTGGTTGGGCTTAAAAACATGTTATCTACAGGTCATATAGGATTTTTGGAAATTTTGTCAAATTTTATAAGCATGGTTTAATAAGGTAAAACAGCCCGTACTTTAGTCAAGTACCGGCGAGAATGAGTAAAAATGGACAACGTAGGTTATAAGAACGAATGGAATAAAATGAATGATACTTGTTGTTTTTTGTTTTTGGCGTGAGTTATATTTGTCTTAAGTGACTTGTACATATGTATTTTATACAGTACCGTAAGTATTTAAATGAGATTACTCATTACGCGTTATTTGTGATAGGTGTTGATTTACCCGGGCATCCGTAACATCGTCAGTGAACACTCCTCGAACTACCGACTACTTAATATCTAAGGTGTGAACTTATAGCCTCGCTTATATTATTTCAAATTGTTTTACCCGCGAGGGAAATGCATGCTAGTTTTTAAAAAGGAACGTATATCATGAATGATTGTTAGACCCGAAAGTTGCCTTAGAAATTGTGTTGAGTACCAAAGTTGCAAAAGTCCCTAAATTCATGAACTATTAACTATTGTCTTGCCCTCGAGTAGGGGGAAATAGCCGCTTATGCAATTTGTAGTACTACGGGGTTAACGACCCAATGCTAGCCGAGAAGCTGTACTTATAGTAAGTTCTGCGGTAGATTATTTTGTATGAGAAATAAGGTATAATTGCAATTGATGCCTTTAGAAGGGGCACTGGTTTCATCTGAATCATGCCGGTATATTTACGCGGGTGATTGAGTTAACGGATTAGTGTCATGAGCTTAAACACAATTGTCAGTATCCTGATTATAGTTTGTTTGATCGACAAGACTATAAATGATCACGAATGGTTTTTATTATATATACGTTCAAATGGATTGAAAAACCTATGAATTCCACTCAACGTTTTCGTTGACCAAATTTTTGGCATGTGTTTCAGGTAACCGCTGAGCAGTAGGATGGAGCATGCATGGGATGGATGTTGTGTGATCGGCTTGGTGTCCGCTTGTTTTTCCCTCCTTTTCTACTTAAACAATTTTTATGTTTAAAGTCATGTGGTTGTAAAACTGAAGTTTTTGGGGTTGAGATTCATGGGGACCGAAAACGCTAAACTCTGTGCACTATTTGGGGTTGGAAAAACTGTGGACATGTATTGTCTAACAATTTTAAATTTCAAGTTTTAAGATGACGTCTTTTTAGCGTCGTTTGATATGTCTTGTGTGCAATGAATACTGTGTAGCACCCATTGTTGTAGTTCCGCTGCGCATAACAATTGTGGGGGTGTTATAATCTCAGCAACCAAAGCTTTATCCTCTTCCACATCTTTAGCCAAATAGCTCCAATCCCATTCCATACCATCTATTTCTTGAACTGCAACCATGGCCTTAGGATCCTGAGCCTTAACAATTTGGCTTGAGGGTTTGCCAGCATCAGATCTTCTAGGAGATCTGCATTCCCTCATGAAGTGCCCCATGCGATGACAATTGTAGCATTCAACCTTGGATTTATCAAATCCAGCAGTGTCCTTTGCATTGAAGGTCATCTTCTTCTTAAACCTTCTATTCCACAAGTTTGCTCTTATACTAGCAAGAGCCATGTTCCACTTAATATCCATCTCCTCCAAGTGCTCATCACTTATCTGCTCAAGGTCCTCATATGTAATCACTGAACCATTGGGAAAATAAGCAATATAAGCACATACAGTATCTAAATCCAAACCAGCAGGTTTAACTCTTGGTGAGTCACTTTTGTATGTGTCAGCGTCTGAAAAGGAGGCGTTGACAGGACATGTTCCAACGTTGACACATGATGATCCAGTAACTGGATGCATGTAAGAGTCCTTCTGATTAAATTGACCTTCACTATGTGAGAAGAAGGCCATATTACTGTTGGTAGACTTGCTTCTATGCTCCAAAAGAGTTTCATTCTCCAACAGCCTCAGTTTGTCGTAGATATCATCAAAAGTAGAACTTTTATGAGTGTTGTTGCCAAGTATAGATCTTGCCCCAATCTTCCACGCCTCACCAAGACTTTTAAGAAAAGTGGCATTAATGTCAACATCACCAAGTTGTGTCCCCATGAAGGACAATTTGCTTGTAATGTCAAGCAATCTACTTCTCACACTGCTAAGCTTCTCATTAGGTTGAGCCTTGAAGACAGCATAATCATGCATGAGTTGCTTCTTCTTCTCTTCCTTAGTATCATCATTACCACCATATGCAACTTCAAGAGCTGCCCAAAGGTCCTTAGCAGATTCATAACCTCTGTATTTATGCTGGTTCTCTTGTCCCAAAGAGAGTTTCAGAATATTTAGGGTTTTCATATCAACCCTTTTCTTTGCTATGTCTTTAGTAGACACAGCTCTACCATCATCAGGTTTTTCTTTCTTATCTGCTTCTGAACATCTAGCAACAGCTGCTCTTGCAGCAATGGCATTAGCAATCTTTTGAGCTTTATTGAATGTGTTTCCATATTCAATAATCTCCCAGAGTGTGTAGTCATAGATCCCCAGATATTGCTCAAAGTTGAATTTCCACAATTCAAAGTTGGTTGCATCAAGCATGGGAATCTTGATGTTTGGTAAAGGTGAGGAGGAGGAGGTTACTTCTGGATTTGACATGATGTTTTTAGGGTTTTTGTGAAAATTAGGGTTTTGGTGGTTTTAGGGTTCTTGTGTTCTTTAAGATCAAAAAGTTCCTCAACAAGCTCTAATACCACTTGTTGATCCCAAACTTAGATCGATTTAGCTTTATGTATACGAGATTAGATCAAGTAATACACTTAGAGAAACCTTTGTATATGTATATGACAATCTAAGTGTTATGCGGAATTAACACTTAAACAAGAACACACAAGATGTAAACAAACTTTCACTTTGATTAGTGATATCAAACTTGCTTACAATGAAAGTGTTTAACGTATGAAAACTTATATTCAACAATAACCTAAAGGTCTTCTTTTATAGACATAAGAAGCCTTGTACAATAATCTACGTATCAACTATTCTAGGTAAAGATAAATATAGAAAATACATTGTTGTTCCTATCTTTACTAGAAGTAATCTAGAACATAATAAACGTGTAGATCATATCCTTCCATCAGTTCTTGTCTTCAATATATCAACGCTTGACTTCTTCTTGTCAACGCTTGATCTGTCAGCGTTTGTTTTCTTCCTATCAACGCTTGTTTTACTCTTGTCAGCGCTCAAGTAGACTGGCTATAATGTATTCCCAACAATTCGGATAAGCTGTTTGAAAGCAGCTTAATCAAAATAAGTTGTTTTCAAATAGTTTCATTTGATAAACTTATCCGAATAAGCTATTCTTTTATTTGATATAAATGTATATTCGTTTGTTATTTGTTTTAGGAATGTTTTAGGATTTTAGCGATTAATTTCGGAAAATTCCCGTCTGAAATTGATCAACCTATAGAAAACCCGTCCGAAGTTAATTTATTAGGAATTAATTTCAGAAAGTCCCCAGTTTGGGACTGTTTTTTGAATGTTTTGTCTCATTTAGGATATGAATGCGTATAACCGATTTACTATTTGAGATGATTTCGACAGTGTCTCTAATACGGGGCTTTTGCCCAGTAAGAAAATTTTATCGTCCGATCTTTTCGAATTGAGAAAGGGAAAAATGTGTGACTCAGTCGTCTTTTGGTGAGAAAGAAATATATTGGTCGTTGTAAAGTAATGTGCAAAACTTTAAAGTAAATGACGGGTAAATAAATCTAAAACTAATTAAAACTTAAATGGTGTAATTTTAAAACTTTTAAAAGAAAATTAATTAAATGACTTAAAATTAAAGCGTGACAAAAAATTAACTTGACAATGTAATAAAAATGTAAACTTGCAAATTACAATAAAGAAAAAAATGATTAAAATGACTTAAAGAAATTGGCGAGAAAATTAAATGCTTGAGAATGAAACAGAGGATAAACAAAACCTGAGTCGGAGCCCAATTACTGTCACTATTCGGCGTACCCAACAAAGTATTGCTTACCCGGAATAAAGCTGTCACCTTTATCCGCAATCTGAATCTGCTCCTTATCCGGAATAAATATCTACTGCTTATCCGGAGTCCACCAAGTGACGCTTATCCAGAATAACCTTCTAAGCGTTATCCGGAATAATCAAATGGAGCCCTTATTCGGAATAATCTTCTGAGAGTTATCCGGAATACACGAATTGGATCCTTTATCCGGAATACCACCAATAGAGCTTATCCGGAATAAGGTGATAACCCTTATCCGGAATAAGAGGGTTTATAGAAATCCGAATAGCAGGATGTAAATAAGCTAAAGACTAAATTTAAGCTAAACACAAATAAGCACTTATCTAAAAACTTAACCAAATTAAATTTAAGAAAAAGCTATTAAGCCAAAATTTAAAAACATTCAAAAATACTAAATAATAAAAATATTAAAAATCAACTTTTTATAAAAATTAACTAAAAAGCACTTAATTAATTTGAAGAAAAACACAATAAGCTATCAAATCAATAAGCTAACACAATCAGAATCATAAAAACATAACAAGTAATCAAATAAGCATGACAATAGGATAATAAGTATAAAGATTAACAAAAATAAGAAAGGTAGAATGAAAGATTAAAATAAAACTTGATTAAGATTAAAGATTCAACAATTAAAGTAAAGATTAAACTTACAAATTGAAGGTGCAAGACAAGTATTAAAGGTGCAATTAAGAAAAGTACAAGTAATTAAGATGGACGAACTAATGTGTCAAATTAGCCAACCACTCCTAATGACACATTAGGAGTCTATTTATAGTGATTAGGAAAACTAAGCATGTGTTGGTTCATTCTTCTTTCTTTCTCGACTCTCGTCTTCTAATTTCTTCGACTTTTTTCGACTTTGTCTCGGGATTAATTAAACTCGTCTTGTAATTTCTTCATTAATTTAGACTTGAGTTCTTTGGCTTTTATTAAACTTCCGTCTTTAGACTTTTTCTTCGATAAATCTTCAGAATTAGCCTTGGACTTCCGTTCTTTTAGCACTCTTGATCTTTCGACTTCGTCTTTTGTCTTTTACTTCGATAAAAGCCCGTGTTTTCCTCCCTTTTCACATTTTGATCCTAAATCACAACAAAAACACAAACCATGCATAATTCCGACATTTACGACATAAAATATACGTTTTGGGCTTGGTTATTATTATAATTAAGTGGTAAAAGGATAAGTGTTTTCACACTTATTAAACCCCCTACACTTGACCATTGCAATGTCCTCATGCAATGCATTAATTACAAAGAAAGCTTTACATTTTCCATCACAATCAATCCATCTTGGCCTTTATTAAAGAGATAGAAGATTACAAAATATTCAAGAGAAGAAAACAAGTAAAAAGATCAAAAATTTACCTTAGGGTTTTGGAAATGTCATGAATGATTATCATCCTCAAGTTTCACGTTCCCCATACCAAGCTTAAAAACGAGATCATTGTTATTATAAGTTAGCAAACTAACACGAACTCATGTGGGCCAATTATTTACTTAGACTCCCTTATTGCTAGGTGTATCTCTTATATTTTATTATTGTCTTGAATGATCGCGAGGATGCATTGTTGACTTATTTCGATAATTATTTAGGCTGAAAATAAAGTGGGACGATTTAATCAGTAGTTAGCTAAAGGACAAAATCTTTTAAAACTGCTTCTCGAGACCTCATAAAGTTCATATCTTGGCATAACTGGCTTCACGATTTGAGACCTTTCTCGGACCGATATTTGGCATTGACTTCATACTTCAAATCTTGAGAGACGTTCATGAAATAATGGTCTTCTCTCCATAATAGGAATTTCTTCACTTGAAGTTTTGAGAGATTCTTCATATTTGGACCACGACTTCTTCATTTTTCTCCAATCTTTATTTGGGATTTTGATATACAACGATCCACCTCCTTTTAGGACTTGGATCTATTTATCCTCATACCTTGTTAGGGACTTTTTGGATAGACTTCTCCATGATCTTTTGGGGAGTATTTGCTTTTCGTCGTGTGTCTCGATCCTTCCTATTGATTTTCGATAAATGATTCTTCACATCACTTTTGGATCTTTAGCAACAAAATGTTGCCCTCATGCCTTGTTAGGGCCTTTTCGGACTCGTCAATCTTCGCATCCCGCTTCAATAAGTTATGCCTTGGCTATGAACTCTAATTAATACCGATCAACTTTTAAACGATCTTGGGCTAGAAGCTAATTCAAATCGTACAACCTTACTTATTGCAGATAAATTTATTAGCAAGTGATGGGAGAAAAAGCTCATAATTAACTCACATAAATTCACGAAAGAATACCAAACTTATAATTGACTCTATCATCTCTCGTTCTCCACAATTTAAAATCTCAAGAAATGAGACTCGTGGATGCTTAGCCTATTAAATCAAAGTTTTGGGTTTTCGAGTCATCTATAGGATCTTACAACTTCTTAGAATTTTTCAAGTTTTAGAATCCGCATTTTAAAGTTCCCTTGATAAATGACTCTCTAGGATCAATTATAGGAACTTGAGAAAAGTTCTTGTTCTTAATCCGTGAGAGTTAAGACTTTCCGTTTTAAAGCTCCCTATATAAAATACTAGCAAAACTTGACTTAAACACGTTAAGGATACTAGCTAGAGTAAACTTAGATAAGTAAACTCGGGTTGAGTCAAAAGATTCACAACATTTAAAAATTAAAACCACTTTATTAAAAATTAATTCTAGCAAGGAAGGAAAATAACTATAACAAAGGTAAATACTAATAGGCCAAAATAGATTAAAAATTTTGAAAAATGTCGAAAAATTAGATTTTCTGGTTAAAATGAGGACAAATACAAGGAAAAGACCACTTAACTTCGATAGAAGGCCCCCCTACACTTAATATAAACATTGTCCTCAATGTTTAAGCATGTGGGAGTAAACTCCCCTACACTTAGGACATTGTGCACGTTGTTTAAATCTTGCTAAGGAAAGGACAACTAAAGTGATTCCTATTTTAATATGAATAATATAAAATAGAGAATCAAAAGAGTTTAGGATAAAACCGGGAAGACGGGTACACGGAATCACGGGTCGTAAAAAGTCATCAAGAATGGATCTTTGAAAGCTCGAATCCATGTACATGATAAGAAAGAAAACAACAAACACATACTAGGGTCTCCCCCTACACTTATTATGAAAACAGAGAAAAAGGATAGATACTCCGGGTTGCCTCCCGAGAAGCGCTTGTTTTTGTTAACCGAGTCGTGAGCCTGACTCGACCTTGATTAGCATAGGAAGAAACTTGAAACACATCCACCAGGATCAAATACATGGTTTTCGTCCATAAAATAGCACAAGCTTAAGGCGAACAAGGCAAGCCAAGGAAGAGTAGGCAGGGTTCCCTTAAGCGGCGATTGAGCACAGTGGAAGAAAGTAGGGTGAAGTGCAAGCATGTCTCCATAAGTATTAAAGATCTTTCCTTTTATTTCATCACATGGATACTGAGATAGCTTAAAAAGTGCAATACCGGGATCGAACACCTTTTCTTTAGGGGAAAATAACACTCAGGCTCAACAGATCTTGAAGAAGATCCGATCATAAATCTCGCAATCTCATCCTCAAAAGGTGGATATAGAGGTGTCAAGACATAAGTGCCGCGGATATCGGTGTCGACCGGCTTTTTCTCCTTTGAAGCGGGTTTCTTCATATCCAAAGTAGGATAAAGACCATAATCATCAAAGTCCAAAGGAGGAGAATCACTCTCATTTGGGAAGTAAGTGTTGAGAAAAGTAGCAAAGTCTTCCTCAAATGAGTAGTTATCCAAAGTAGGATCAAGTGCTGTTGGCGGAGGATCTTCATCATGTGAAGAATCACTCGAGAGAGTATCAGCCTCATCAAAATCATCAAAAGTGGGCATGTCTGGATACTCAGAAGTAAAATCATCATAATCATCTCCATTGGAACTAGAATCGTCATTATAAGCATCAAAGATCGATGGAGAATCATAAATTGGTGGAGGATCAGAATTGGATAGAGAATCATCCACATCATTTTGGAACAGTGGATTATCATAACAAGAATCGAATAGAGGATTGTTGTAGACGACAAAATCATCAAGCACATTAATCATATTCACTGATTCTCTTCCATTAGATTTGGTTGTGATCTTCCCCATTTTGAACACTTGTGCATCATTCCTGGCCCTTAAGATTAACTCACCTTCAGCAACATCAACTAAAGCTTTTCTGGTCCTTAAAATGGCCAACCAAGTATTAAAGGAATACGAGGGTCCATTTCATAATCAACAACAACAAAGTTGACCGGAAAAGTGAAGGTGCCAACTTTAATAAACACGTCTTCAGCAATACCAACGGGGTAAGCAAGAGTGCGATTTGCAAGCTCAAGAGTCATCTTTGTTGGTGTAAGATCGGGTAATGATAGTGTTTGCCAAACACTTAAAGGAATCAAATTTATACTTGCCCCTAGATCAGCTAAGGCAGTAAATTCTTCAGTTTTGTTAAAAATGCAAGGCAACACAAAACGACCGGGATCTCCAAGTTTTTCCGGAAGTTCTTTAAGAAGAACTGCAGAACAGTTTTCATTTAAGCGTGTGTTGACAAACTCAATCAACTTTTCCTTCTTGTTAAGCAATTCCTTGAATGCTTTGACGAATTTCGGCATGTGGACAAGTGCTTCAACAAGGCTAATGTTGAAATTCATTTGAGAGATCATCTTCAAATAGTTAGACACTTAAATGTCATCATTGGTTTGCAATTTAGCCTTGTCTAAGCGAGAAGGATAAGGAATATTGGGTTTATAGGTGGAAGGTGGGGTTGGTGAAGGGTTCTTCTTGGGTACTTCAGTTGGTAGAGGTGGAGACGGTAATGGAGAACTAATACTAGGCGTGGGAGTAGGAGGGATAAATGGTGGTGGAGGAGGTGTAGATGGAGTAACTGGGGAAGGGATAGATGGTCCTACTAAGGTTGCTCCACTGCGTGTAGTAATAGCACTCACATTCGCTCTCGGATTGGTGACGGTATTTGAAGGTAGAGAGCCCGAAGTAGAGGGGTGAGTAGTTGGTAAGAAACTAGCCAACATATTCTTCAAATCATTGTTTTGAGTGCTAAAGGAGGTTTGTATATCATGTCGAAGCTTAGATCTAATGTCCTTACCTTGCTTAGTGATATCCCCTTTCAAATTGATAATTTGGCTTTGTAGATTCTTGATTTGCTCTCCTTGGGTTCTCATTAAGGTTTCAACATCTTGATGAATGGGTGGGGCTTGTTGAGCGGGTGGGTGATAAGGATTTGAAGCTCGAGGTGGGATTTGGTTGCTTCGATTGTAGTTGTTGGGGTTGTGGTTTTGAGGAGAAAAACCTGGTGCAAGAAAGTTGTTACTACGGTAACTTAACAAGTTACGATCACCTTGAGGTCGAGCTTGATGGTTTTCCGTTGAGTAGTTACCATAAGCCGCATACACGTTTTCCGGATTGTCTTGAGTAGAAGGACAATCAGTGTATGAGTGAGGACCCCCGCAAGTCTCACAAGAAATTGCTACAGATTTAACTTGTTGTTGATGATTTGTAGCCAAGAATTGCATGTTTTTGCTCATTTCGACCATTGCGCGGGACAATTCGGTGATATCAGGGTTTGAAGAAGTAGAAGAAACATTGATTCTCAGGTTTGATCTTGAAGAAGCGGATGAATCCCAATTTTTGTGGTGAGTAGTCATGTTCTCTATAAGCTCTCTACACTCCTTGGGTCTTCTTTTCATAAATTTGCCACCGGCGGCTGCATTAATCGTATCACGATCATGAAAAGTTAAACCATTGTAGAAAGTATCAATAAAAGTAACGGGGAGCATGTTGTGATTTGGACATCGATCGATCAAGACATTATATCGTTCCCAAGCATCAAAAAGTGGTTCACCGGGTTCCTGAGTAAATCCACTAATTTGATTTCGAAGGCTCGTGACCATGGATGGTGGAAAGTAGCGCGACAAAAAGCGTTGAGTCATCTCATCCGAAGTATGAATTGAATTCTTTGGAAGACGATCAAACCATTTTTCGGCATGGTGGGATAAGGTGTGTGGAAATAGGTGAAGGCGAAGAAAATCCATAGTAACACCGGGCAACTTCATGCTTTGAGTAACGGTAATGAACTTGTCGAGGTATTTGTTGGCATCATCATCCGGTAATCCTCGAAATGGACAAGTGTTCTGCACTTGCTGGATCATGTGATGCTTCAACGAAAACTCCGGAGCCGTGATTTGCATCGGCGCAATCGGTCCTCCTCGTCCATTCATTGTAGGTTGACAAAGCTCCTCCATTGTCCGAAGATCGGGTGGGGGAACATTGTTGTTGTTATTGTTGAGGTGCGGTGGGTTATTGTTGTTGTTCACACCTGTCATAGCTAAATCTTCACGAGTCTCGGGCTCTGGATAAGTTGAAGATCTAGTACGCATACACCTGCGAAAGCAAAAGAAAAAGATACCAAAGCAATAGACAATATATACACTATAAAAATAAAAATAAAATCTTTTTGGATTTTTGAAAATTTTTAATTTTTATGGATTTTTAACAATTTTTAAACAAGAAAAATGACGTTCACGAGTGAACGGATCCCAAAATTCAACGCGTCTCTCACAGAAAACCGTTAATCTTAACGAAAAGAGCCGGCAGCGGCTCCATTTAATACGAGGCTTTTGCCCAGTAAGAAAATATTATCGTCCGATCTTTTCGAATTGAGAAAAGGAAAAATGTGCGACTCAGTCGTCTTTTGGTGAAAAAGAAATATATTGGTCGTTGTAAAGTAATGTGCAAGACTTTAAAGTAAATGACGGGTAAATAAATCTAAAACTAATTAAAACTTAAATGGTGCAATTTTAAAACTTTTAAAAGAAAATTAATTAAATGACTTAAAATTAAAGCGTGACGAAAAATTAACTTGACAATAAAAATGCAAACTTGAAAATTACAATAAAGAAAAAAATGATTAAAATGACTTAAAGAAAATTGGCAAGAAAATTAAATGCTTGAGAATGAAACAGAGGATAAACAAAACCTGAGTCGGAGCCTAATTACTGTCACTATTCGGCGTACCCAACAAAGTACTGCTTACCCGGAATAAAGCCGTCACCTTTATCCGCAATCTGAATCTGCTCCTTATCCAGAATAAATATCTACTGCTTATCCGGAGTCCACCAAGTGACGCTTATCCGGAATAACCTTCTAAGCGTTATCCGGAATAATCAAAATGGAGCCCTTATTCAGAATAATCTTCTGAGAGTTATCCGGAATACACGAATTGGATCCTTTATCCGGAATGCCACCAATAGAGCTTATCCGGAATAAGGTGATAACCCTTATCCGGAATAAGAGGGTTTATAGAAATCCGAATAGCAGATAGATGTAAATAAGCTAAAGACTAAATTTAAGCTAAACACAAATAAGCACTTATCTAAAAACTTAACCAAATTAAATTTAAGAAAAAGCTATTAAGCCAAAATTTAAAAACTTTCAAAAACACTAAATAATAAAAATATTAAAAATCAACTTTTTATAAAAATTAACTAAAAAGCACTTAATCAATTTTAAGAAAAACACAATAAGCTATAAATCAATAAGCTAACACAATCATAATCATAAAAACATAACAAGTAATCAAATAAGCATGACAATAGGATAATAAGCATAAAGATTAACAAAAATAAGAAAGGTAGAATGAGAGATTAAAATAAAACTTGATTAAGATTAAAGATTCAACAATTAAAGTAAAGATTAAACTTACAAATTGAAGGTGCAAGACAAGTATTAAAGGTGCAATTAAGAAAAGTGCAAGTAATTAAGATGGAAGAACTAATGTGTCAAATTAGCCAACCACTCCTAATGACACATTAGGAGTCTATTTATAGTGATTAGGAAAACTAAGCATGTGTTGGTTCATTCTTCTTTCTTTCCCGACTCTCGTCTTCTAATTTCTTCGACTTTTTTCGACTTTGTCTCGGGATTAATTAAACTCGTCTTGTAATTTCTTCATTAGTTTAGACTTGAGTTCTTCGGCTTTTATTAAACTTCCGTCTTTAGACTTTTTCTTCGATAAATCTTCAGAATTGGCCTTGGACTTCCGTTCTTCTAGCACTCTTGATCTTTCGACTTCGTCTTTTGTCTTTTTCTTCGGTAAAAGCCCGTGAAAGCCCGTGTTTTCCTCCCTTTTCACATTTTGATTCTAAATCACAACAAAAACGCAAACCACGCATAATTCCGACATTTACGACATAAAATACACGTTTTGGGCTTGGTTATTAATATAAATAAGTGGTAAAAGGATAAGTGTTTTCACACTTATTAGTCTCTCCTTTACTCCTACGAATATGTCTATAAACACATATTTGGGGAGTTGAGAGGAAATGCTGCCGAAATTTTTTCAAATAGTAAATTGGTTATACACATTCATATATGAGACGAAACATTCAAAGGTTGGGTTAGGATTTCCTTTCATAGTTGCACTTGGTGAACATACTATTTTCTATACTTGATAATTATATCTTTTATAAATAATATTATATAATTATATACTTTATAAATAATAATTATATATTTTATAGTTATTATTTATAATTTTTTATAATACATATTATTATTTACGAAATATATAATAATTATTTTTTAAAATTCCTTGTTTTAGTTAAGTTGCATATAATTACCAAATGTATCGTTAAAACACAGTTATGGTACTCACTGATAAGAGTTAGACACGGTTACATCGTCATGAGCCAGAATTTATAATGGGTCTTACCAATTTTGTCGAGCATTCCAGGAAGTTTGTGAATAGTTTGAAGCAGATAACATGTCCATACAAGTCTAGTCGAACAAGACTCCTGGTACATATCGACCATCTTTCGGACCACGTTATGAAATACGGGTTTGACCACAGTTATACAACATGGGTACACCATGGTGAACCGGCTCCTCCTACACCTACACCTCCTCCACCACCACCGCCACCACTGCCAGTAATAGATAACACAAGACAACCTTTGATTAGTGACATGGCATCTTTACTTGATGATCTTAGCTATATTCGTCAGAACTATATTCCTCCTCCACCTCGTCCCAACTCAAGTAACAGACCGGCTCAAGCTAACGAGTTTGAAGAGTTATATGCCAGTGCGAATGAGGAGCTGTACCCTGGTTGTGTAGAAGCGACTCGATTAGACTTTATGGAAAAGTTTACACATTTTAAGGCCAAAGGTAAAATCACCGATACCATATTCAATGAAATTCTAAAGTTTATGCGAATTATCTTTTCCCCAAGCAGAGGATTCTAGCTCCTACCGTCATACTATGCAATAAAGAAGACATTTAAAACGATCGGGTTAGGGTACGAGTCAATACATGCTTGTGAACACGATTGCTGCTTATTTCGGGAAGGATACGCCGGTTTGGATTTCTGTCCGGTGTGTAATACAAGTATATGGAAAGAAAGTAACACGCCGGGGAAGAAAGTTACTAAGACGGTGTTGCGTTACTTTCCGATCATTCTTAGACTAAAATGTTTGTACAAGTCTAGTAAAAGTGCAAAGGATAGGATTTGGCATGTTACTAGAAGGTGTACGGAGCCCGGTAAGATGCAACACCCGTGTGATGGTGCAGCTTGGAAGAAATTTGACGCTAAGTATGCTGATTTTGCGGCAGAACCAAGAAATGTTCGGTTAGGGTTGGCTGCTGATGGTTTCAATCCATTCGACAACCATAGTCAGACTTACAACACGTGGCCGGTGATATTGACAACATACTGTCTGCCTCCGTGGTTGTGTATGAAAGTGAATTCTTTAATGCTGACGTTGTTAATTCCTGACCCTAAATCCTCGGTCAAGGACATTGATGTTTACTTGAGACCTTTAATTGATGATCTAAAACTTTTATGCAATGGTGTCGATACTATAGACCAAGCTAAAGGCGAGACATTCACCATGAGAGCGATGCTTTTATGGACCATCAATGATTTTCCGACTCGAGGTAGTTTGTCTGGGTGGAGTGTGCAAGGTTACAAGGCTTGCCCTACATGTGATGACGACACTCCATCTGTTCATGTGGCAAGCAAACTAGTCTATGTTGGCCACAAAAGATTCTTACCGCCCCGCCATAAATTCAGGTCTTCACGTGAATTCAATGGTAAACCCGAACACAAGCCCCGTCCTAGAATATTTAACATAGACCAGATTAACGCTCAACATGTTACACTGCCAAATCGACTGCCAGGTAAACATAAGATATATGGGGGTGTGAAGATAACACGCAATTTTCGTATTGAGCCTAACTGGTCTAAACGGTCTATTTTTTACGAGCTTGAGTATTGGCCTTTTTTTCACTAAGACACAATTTAGACATCATGCATATCGAAAAAAATGTGTTGGAGGCCATCCTGAAAACTTTGTTGATGAATGACAAATCTTAAGACACCGTCAAGGTAAGACAATACTTGGAAAAGTTGGACATTCAAAAAAGCTTGTGGCTCACCTAAAATAAAAACGGGAAGTGCAAGAAGCCTCAGGCTTCGTATTCCTTCACACACCAGAGAACAGAAAAAAGTTTTGTTAGTACATCAAAGGAATTAAACTACTAGATGGGTTCGGATCCAACTTCAAGCACAAAGTGACCGATAACGATACCAATATAACGGGCATGAACTCTCATGACTGTCATATAATGATGCAACATTTACTTCGTTTGCCCTTAAGGAATACTTGCATGATAAGATTGCAAGACCACTAATCGACCTATGTAACTTGTTTAAGCAACTCTGCTCTTCAACTTTAATAGTGGATGACATTTTGAATGCTGTAAATAAGATGGTTGACATTTTGTACGATCTTGAGCTCATATATCCTCCTGATTTCTTTGACATTATGGTTCAATTGGTTATCCATTTACCTAATGAGGCCATTTAAGGCGGGCCTATCCTCCCCCGGTGGATGTTTCCATTTGAAAGATACATGAAAATGCTAAACCGTTATGTACGAAATAAAGCTAAGCCAGAAGATTCGATTGCGGAGGGTTATGTTGCACAAGAAGCATTAACTTTCTGTTCTAAGTATTTTCAGGATGATGTTACCACTAATTTTAATCATCTCGACCGTAATGTGGACCCCCCTCCCCCAAGTTTTTAGTTTTAGGTGTTCCGATCGGTATGTAACCCGATTGGGAAAAAGTCGTTTATTTCGTTCCCTTATCAAGAGTTCAAGAAAGTGGAATGGTATGTACTAAACAACAGTCCTGAAATCGACAAGTACATTTTCGAGTTCAAGAGGTACGCGTTTTTTATTTTAGTTTGAAACTTTTTTTTCTTAACAATAACGACTTACTCTAATAGCATAAACGCTTATCAGATTATATCCTCACAAAGACACAAAAAAGAACTCCCCGCCTGGTTTGGGTCGAAGGTAAATTTAGACTTATTTTGTGTTCTTGCTTGTAAAAAATAATAGTATTATAAATAGTTTTATGTATCTAATCTTTTATTCCTTATAGATTCGTCAACGTCACGTAGACAATGACAAAGACCCAGAGGTTATCAGAACCAGCGAGTTATTTGCTTTGGCTTGTTGACCATCACCGAATCCAATCTCACTAAACTCTTGCATAGTCGACGGTGTGAAGTATGTCGTGCACAGCCGCGATGAACGTCGTACAACTTAAAATTGCGGCATTTGTGCGCCTGGCCCTGACACGATGTCTTATGGTCAGCTTCAATAGATCCTCGTGTTTAATTATTTGTCGTTCAGTGTTGTGTTGTTCCGAGTTAAGTGGTTCGACACTCGCAACGCATCATGTAAACAACATCTTATCTATAGAAACAACATGACACAACTCACCGACACAAGAGGTGAGTGGTGGAAAGATGATCAATACATTCTCGCAACACAAGTCAAACAAGTCTTCTACATTGAAGATAAGAACAAACCTAACTGGAAGGTCGTTGAACATGTTAATCATAAAAAGTTTTCCAACGGGGGTGTCATCGTGTTAAATGCCGTTCCTGATATTATACATTTCGACAACTCATCTGATCTACTACTTTTCACTGATTTGAACAACTTGGGTGATGTGACCTTGCATATAGATGGCCAATCAACGGCGGTTGATGCGCCTCCAAATATCATTGATGTTGATGACGAAGAGATGGTATTATTGATGATGAAGACGTCCCTCATGATTTAAGTGATGAAGAACGTATGAATGATGATGATGGTGAAGACAAAGTTTATTTCAGTGAAGAAGAAGATTGACCTCTAGTTGTAACTTGCAAAAGATACTTATTTGTTTGAATGAATGAATCTAATTTATGTGGATTGTTTAAATGTCTATATTTAGTTGGATGTGTTGTATTTGGATTTCTGCATGCTTATATTATTTTGTTCATAAATTTGTCTATGTTAAGCTAATTGTACTTGTACAGATGTCGTCAGCAGATGTTGCACGATCACACGGTGGTGACGGTAGTGGTGAGGATGAACCTCCTACGCCAAACATCCGCAGCGGTTACTTCACCTTATTTAGAAATAAAGGTAAGAATATTTGGATTATTGTAACACAATCATAAATTTGGTGCATATATGTTGCTTGCCTTGATTTTTTATGACTTTATCACTCACTTAATTTTTGCAGGTAAAGGCAAAAGGAAAGAAAATTTGGGCGGCAGACAGGTCGTGAGGTTAAAGACTCGGTCCATTAACCGAAATCTCGATTTTTTGAGATGCATGGCCCTGTCCCGATACATTTTGAGGGGCAGTCACCCTCTTTCCGGCCTCTCGGCGACCATGCTTAGCATTTCTCTAACTTCATCATGGAGTTTCTCAGGAGGCTCGTGCCAATGTACAATCCAAGTTGGAATGCCGTCCCTAAAGAGCTCCAAGCGAACATTTGGGTTGAAATATAGGCCAGTTATCATTTTTATGTTTATTACATTATTGTGTTTATTTATTTAATGGTGTATATATTTAAATAAATTTGTTTATTTATTTATATCATATAAATAAATAACAAATTTAAATAAATATACAAATTATATCTTATTTATTTATATCATATAAATAAAAAAAATTAAGTAAAGATATATTTGATGAGAATAAGCTAATAAGATTTTTCGGATAAGCTGTTTTCGAAAAACTTATCCTGATAAGCTTATCAGAACAAGCTGTTTGAATACAGCTTATCCTTATAAGTTTATCAGAACAAGCTGTTTGAATACAGCTTGTTCTGATAAGCTTATCAGGATAAGCTGTTTGAAAACAACTTGTTCTGATAACTTATCAGGATAAGCTGTTTTCAAATAGTTTGTCCTGATAAGCCTATCAAAACAAGCTGTTTTCAAAAAGCTTATGCTTATCAGGATAAGTTGTTTTTATTATAAAAGTTTAAATAAATATATACGCCATTAAATAAATAAACAAAATAATGTATAAATTATATCTCTAACTCTAACTCTGTGTTTGTTTTATTTGTTATATATGAATGCAGTCTAAGTTTAATCTGACACCCCACAAGTGTGATGATAAAACATGGGACGATGTAAGTGGCGACATCAAAAGTATGATTCAAAAGACTTACAATTCCAACAAATCTTCGTTCAAGCAAGATCATTGGCGTCGAGACCTCAATACCGGTAGGGTTGATGATATGAGCAAAAACTTATATCAATTAATCAACAAATCACCCTAAAACACAAGAAAAATACCTAAACTTTGTGCTATAAAGCGGAATTATGTGGTATGTTTTGTGTTTGTGTACAAATAGGTAAGAAGGATGCATTTTCAAGCAAACAAGGAGAAAATCAAGCTAATTTGGATGAAAAGACA
The DNA here is from genome assembly GCA_025667525.1 of Glebionis coronaria. NCBI lineage: Eukaryota > Viridiplantae > Streptophyta > Magnoliopsida > Asterales > Asteraceae > Glebionis > Glebionis coronaria. The sequence goes on from JANFOE010000339.1 coordinate 52,465, forward strand.
AAGAAGGATCAAAAGTGACAAGTTATTTGAAGACAAAGGACCTATCTTGACAATCTGCCAAAGTTAAAGGATTAAAAGTGTAAATTTGTCAAAGTCAAGATCAAAGTCAAATATGGTCAACTCTGAAGTCAATCAAGTCAAAGGGCTTAAATGTTTAAAAATGCAAGTGGAAGGACTGAAATTGTCAAAGAAATGAAGATTATGGCTCAAAACACAAAACTGCCAAGTGCAAGGACCATTTCTACCATTTTTGGAAAGACATTTTGTGCTTGATCTGTGTGGAGAAGTCTCAACCAATGAGAATACAAGAATCCAATCACCAGGATTGCCACCTGGCCACTAGCAGCCACCAATCATTTATTAGCAAAATCTCAACAGTGCAGCGCACTACTTCCATTTTCCACCAATGAGAAGACGCCATGCAATAATTACCTTTATCGAATATGGATAACAATCCGTGTGCTTCCCTCTCAGCAAATCAAAGCGTGCCACGTGGCTTTCTTCTCCAACGAAATTACCAGGATCGGGATTGAGCTACATTGCATTTCAAAAGAAGTTATAAACATGAAAAGTGTTCAAAATCAAGAGACGAATTCAACCCAACAACTCAATTAAGCTGAAAGTGTTTCAATCAAAAATCCCTAATTGTGTTCATCACCTACAAATCACAATTAACTAACTGAGGACACGTGGAAGCTTGGGATTGGATGCAACACGTCACTCTCCCTCACCAACTCTCATTTTGCACTCTATAAATACCCCTAGATAGCTCTCATTTCTTGTAATGTAGAAAAGTGTGAAAATACACACACTTTTTAGTTTTCTCTCAATTCAGTTAGTTTTAGCATAACAACTCAAGAGACTGACAATCTCTTGAGTCTGTTATTAGTTGTAACCAATTTACCAGCTTTGTAACCACTTTTCCAATTCAATAAATACAATTTCACATTCATCATCTTCGTCTACTGTTCATTCATTGAATCCTGTTACTATTGTGATGCTGTTAGTTTGTTATGATCTCACTTGATCATAATTAGCTATTGTGAAGATTTGTAGCTGTGTTCCTGCTTTGTTCATTCTAGTTCAAGCTTTGGTAGATTTTGAAGAATTTGAGTTCATTAATGGAGATTAAGCTGTTGAAGGTTGTTGATTAGTTGATTGTTGATAGTTTCTAGTGCTAAGGTGGTGGTTTGGCACTAGCTAGAAAGCTCAGCGCTTCTCTACTCCCCAAAGGAGGCCTAAGCTAAAAGGTGATGGTTTACTGAATTTTTGTTCCTCTCAAATGTTGCCTGCATGCTTAATTCCTAGATAAAACTTGTTTGAATGCATGATAAAGTGTGTTTAGTCTGATACTGAGTTGATGTTGATGTTGGAGCAGCTTATTTGTAGTCTAGCACTTAATCACTAGCTTAATTCTCATTCCTAGCTGCTTAATATCAGTCATTTCAGCTTATTAGTGCATTTAGAGTGTAAGTCTGTTTGATAGCCTGAATTTGGTTCTAATTCATCACTTTTTAGTTACTGAACTTAGTTTGATAACTGTCTTGAATCAACTTTGCTTTTAACTCAAATTTCTTTCATCTAAGTTTGATTAAAATCAGATAACTAGTGTTTGGGAGTAGGATTTAATCTGTGTTCAAGTATTGGTAGTTGGCTAATTCTAGTTCTTTTTCAGTCATTAAGTCATAGCAAACAAGTTTACATAGTTTTAAGGCCAAGTTTTTAGTCAAACAGGCAATTGGCAGTTTGAAAAGTCTGGGTCAGTTTTGGATAAACTTGTTTTCAGAAAGTGTTGATTTTCAAATCATTGGCATTTCTTTGTTACTGGATGAATTTACTTGAAACCACTTTCTAATCATCACTCAACATATGAAGTTTTAGTGTGTAGCTGGAATTTCTACAGTATCTAGTTTTGAGGAAGAAATAAGCATTTAAATAAGCACTTGAGCATTTGCCATTCTCTGAGATAAAGTGTCATACTGATTTCTTATTCCAACATTTCTACTTCACAAACTTAGCAATTTTCTTTCAAAAATCTCCTTAGAAAGTGTTCTTTGATAAGTTTTAAAAGTTTCAGCATTTTGGAAATTTTGGTCAATGAAAGTCAAATAAGCACTCTTTGAGCTTAATATCAATTTCTGAATTCATTACTTGATAATTTTTGGAAAGGTAAGACATTCCCTGCTTCTTTTGAGCTGATTGTTAAGTTTTAGCAAGAAAATTAGGTTGTGCAAGTTTGGCTTATTAGATAGCTTAACTTGGGCTTATTAGGAATAGCTTATTTGAGTTCTATTTAGTTTCAGCTTAATTCCTCTTAAAGGTCTAGTTAAAATCAAATTTTAAGTCTTTTGCAATTTGTTTGAGCTTATTTGGTTGAGATTTGAGCTTATACGAGCTTATTAAAGTTCCTAACCCATTTTTGGTTAAAAGTTGTTATAAATTGCACTTAGGTCCTTTGGATTTGAAGTTGTTCTCATTTGTAGCTAATTTCCCACTTTATTAGGTTTTGCATATAGTCAGTCCTTATAGTTTTGGAATTTGTTAAAATTAGTTAGACAGTTTTGAACATTGTTACAAGTTAGTTAAAAGTTAGTTACAATTACATAATCAGTCCTTGTAGTTAACTGTTTTACATATCAAGCACTTAAATTTTCAGAATTTACATTTTTAGTGATGAGTCCTATGATCGTTAGACTCGATGGTTAAGAACCATTATATCTAGGTTGATCATCGTTCATATGATAACATAGCGGAAAAGAACAATGATCATAACAAGGTGTTTAGACACAAAGAACAAGAATTAAAACAAATGGGATGTTCATTATATTAATAACAAACATCCACTAGACGTGTATACATTGAATCCCACGTCTAGTGCGACACACACTTTAGGTTTACATTGTGAATGAATAATATTGTGAATAAACCTAATACCCTTGGTTCCTTTTATAGTGTAAGGATTAGGGTTTACAAGAGATAAGAATGAATAAACAAGTAAATCTTCTATTTAAATAAACTTATGCAGAATATCTTTTGCATGTTTATCTAAATAGAAGCTTCCATTAGCTTCTTTTGTCTACGTTTTGTCAATGCTTGAATTACTTGTAACAATGCTTACATTGTACATGACAACTCTTGAGCTATCAACGCCTAATTAACTCTTGTCAACGCTTGATTAACTCTTGACAACGCTTGGACAATTTCTTCACGTTTTCTTCATTTTTGAGTTTCTGCCACATCAACTTTTTGACCCAACAATCTTCCCCTAGTTGATAGTGGCAAAACTCTATGTATATCTCTTGTAAGTTGTACATGATCTTCAGATTGCTTCCCCTCAAGTGTAGCACGTATTTTCTTCCCCTTTTTGTCACATCAACAAGGAAGTAAACAATGTTGCAAGCTTTAAAGATTCTCCAAAAGTAGGCTCTATGTAATGATCCTGAAGAAAAATAACTTAAAGTAGTCTTTGATGCAGAAGTAGAATACCACAAACCTATGTTCCATGTCTTGTTTATCCATGTGATGAAGAACTTATACCAGAAGAAAAAATATAAGTAGACCTCGATCCCTTGTCAATATTCTCATCCTTTGTGAGACACTGAGCACGATAATGTAACTCCTTCAAGTGTTATGACAAGTCTTCGTCACCAACTATGTAAGCACGAACAAGTTACCTTTAAAGTCTAGGCACTTTAAGATATGATAGAACACAAACTTACGAAAATCTTCTTCAACCATCAAACTTACCATAAGAATTCTTCCCCTTAAGCTAACACCTCTTCATGACAAGTCTTAATGAACCAATATCCTTATATGTAAAAGTTAGAAGACGAATAACTCTTTCACAAGGCTATCCCGATTACATATTCGAATATTAAACAAAGTCTTCATGAATTATTGCTAACTTACTTAAAAATCATTAATCCATTTAAAAATATCCGAGCCATAAATATCATCATGATATTCTGAATTAAACGGAGATTCCATGTACCTTTTGTGTGTGTAATCCTCCTTTTTGTGTGCTAAAAACGTACCCATTTTCTCAAACAGCAGCAAACTTTGTGTTGTCCAATATCTCTTCTGTCCAATATCTTGGTCAGATGTATTGTCCGATATCTGACAATACCTATCAGCGTTGAAGCTCATATATCGGACGACACTGTCAACCTATCAGTGTTGACTTATTCTGTCAGCGTCGAAACCCTTCCTGTCAGCGCCCAAATAACAAACGTCAGCGCCAACCAAAAATCCTGTCAGCGTTCATCTTTAAACCTGTCAGCGTTTCATCCAATGGCATAAATCAAGCCATAAATCACATATCTTAATATTCTTGAATAGGCTTTGATCAAGTGACCGCACGTACACCATAACTAATCATGTGAACAACCTTTTCCTCCAATCAGAAGTAAAGATTCGTGTGAACACATCTATAGAAAACCTTGTTTTGAACCGTGTATATGCAAAACTCTTATCCAATCATCATCAAGCAACCGTGTGAACACTATAATCCTCCACCAATGGGAACAAAGGACTCACGGTACTACAATAAACTAGCATGTAGAAGATTGTAGCACAACGAGTGGAATAATATAAGGACTTTCCCATTAGACCGTGTGAATACAGTAACACAAATTAGGGCTTGGCCGTGTGAACACAAGCTGCTTCATTCGTCCTTACGTGTTTGATTGCTTTGTTTCTGTAACATCACTTGCCTTGTACGCAACATACATGCGTACTTTACGTTCCATCCTTTTTCTTTGCAGCAAACGACAACCACACATAATCTTGGATCTAGGGTTTATAAAGTTGAACATCGAAACCCTAATTAGGGTTTGTTAATTAACCATAGATCCTGATTTAACAGCCACCAATTTCAATTCTTCCTGCTTTTTATGTAGATCTAGGGTTTGAAGAAACCCTAGTTCATGATTTCATGTGAAAGCAGAAAACTGAAAATCATCCATCAGCCAACTTTGACGCTTAATAACTTTTGCTTGAGGATAAAACTCGACAATCCCTCCGGTGGATGTTTAGATCTATGTATGTAGAACACACATCTAAAATTTCGTGACGATCCAACGGTTCAATCAAAAGTTATGACCTTCTGAATACTGCTGCGCACACAAAAACGTCCAGAAAAACTCCATACGAATTTTTCTTCTTCACCATACACGAACACCTCGTCGGACCTAGATATCAAGAGCCTTAGGCTCTGATACCAATTGATGAGTCCTATGATCGTTAGACTCGATGGTTAAGAACCATTATATCTAGGTTGATCATCGTTCATATGATAACATAGCGGAAAAGAACAATGATCATAACAAGGTGTTTAGACACAAAGAACAAGAATTAAAACAAATGGGATGTTCATTATATTAATAACAAACATCCACTAGACGTGTATACATTGAATCCCACGTCTAGTGCGACACACACTTTAGGTTTACATTGTGAATGAATAATATTGTGAATAAACCTAATACCCTTGGTTCCTTTTATAGTGTAAGGATTAGGGTTTACAAGAGATAAGAATGAATAAACAAGTAAATCTTCTATTTAAATAAACTTATTCAGAATATCTTTTGCATGTTTATCTAAATAGAAGCTTCCATTAGCTTCTTTTGTCTACGTTTTGTCAATGCTTGAATTACATGTAACAATGCTTACATTGTACATGACAACTCTTGAGCTATCAACGCCTAATTAACTCTTGTCAACGCTTGATTAACTCTTGACAACGCTTGGACAATTTCTTCACGTTTTCTTCATTTTTGAGTTTCTGCCACATCAACTTTTTGACCCAACATTTAGCCCTTTACTTTCATAGATATACATTTTGTCTTTACTTGAATAACAAATTTGGTAATTGGCAATTTGTTTTACGGTTACGTAGTTAATATTTTCCATTTTTACTTGATTGTTGAATTAGACGTAGAATAGCCAAATACCTTTACCAACCAAAAACAATCATAAACCCGATCTTGTTTGGACTTTCAATTTGTTAAGAACTGAGAAAACGAACTTCAATTATACCCAATTTCAAATGGCGCCGCTGCCGGTTCTTTGACTTTACGAGAGACTATCGATTGACGGTTTTCATTGGCTTTTGGGATCCGTTCACCTCGTGAACGTTATTTTTACGTATCATAAATCAAAAACAATAAAAATAAAAAATATAAAAATACATAAAAAATCTAAAAAATTAAAAAAAAAACAATTCTTTTCCTAAAGAATTGACCAAACAAATTAGAAAATACAAAAAGCAATCTTTTTCCTAAGAGATTGCACCCAAAAATATATATTATTGGATTCTCTCGGTTTTTATGTACATATAGTATTTTCTCTTAAAAACTCATAAATACAAAAATATTTTCCATATATTATTATAAGTAAATACGTATACGTATAAGAACAACCAATTCACATATTCTCCATAAGTATTGCCAAGGCAATACACCGTGTTGAGGGGCGTTTACGGTCCTTGACACGTGTATCGATCAAACAAAATAAAGCAAGAATAGATAAATACTTCCAATAAGCAACAATTTGAAGAATACAAACAATTAAGTGAATAGAAAGGCGATGTGCTATAAAATGCCATATAAGGGTCAATAGGTACTTAAGTGCTTCGCGCCACCTAACCCCCCGTTCACTTGTGAGTATTCTAAGAAGGAAGGCTTCATTGGGGGTCTTGCACCCAAGTAGTACATACGTATATTATTATTTTCTTGTGGATATTTCATATTGAAACTCGAAGGGGATAATCCTTTTCTCTTCAAAGTCACACGAGAGCTTCTCTCTCATTCCTCGTATTGAGTTGCATGCTCACTCGCGGGCGTGCACAAATACCGATTGGTGTACAACCCCTTCCTCCGAAAAGGAAGAAAAAGAGAAAGAGTAGGAACACCACCGTCCATCAAGCCGATCACGAGAATCGTTCTTTGATTCATCCACAACAAGAAGCCATGGCCGGAGTTGATACTCGTTCTTCGATGGAGCAATTACAATCCAATGTTCACGGATATGCCGATGCTATCAAGATACCCGATATTCCCGCAAACACATTTGAGCTAAAAACATCCATGATTAATTTGGTTTCAAACACACCTTTTTATGGAAACAAGAATGATAATCCTCATGATCACCTTAATATATTTCTTGCTCTTTGCAACACCATTAAGTACAATGGAGTTCCCCATGATGCCATTAAGTTGATATTGGTGCAATTTTCACTAGAGGGTCCGGCTAAGCATTGGTTAGATACACAACCACCCGAGAGTATTACCACATGGGATGGTTTCACTACAAAGTTTTTGAACAAGTTCTTTCCCCCATCTAAGACCACGACTTTGAGGAACTTAATTATAGGCTTTCAACAAAAACCTAGTCAAACCTTTAGTGATGCTTGGGAGGAGTATAGAGAGTTATTGAGGAGATGCCCTAACCATGGATTGGATGAAGTTCACCAAATCAATACTTTCTACAATGGCCTTAAACCTCATCACCAAGACTCACTCAATACTTCCGCGGGAGAAAATATTCTTCCTAAATCCATTCAAGAGGCTTGGGATATTATTGAGACCAAAGCAATGGTACAAACAAACAATCAATTTGAAGAAAGGGTTCATGTTATCCAAAACAATTCTCAAACACCTTGTGATAACAAATTCCTCAAGAGTCACCAAGAGATAATTCAAAAGATAGATAGGGATCATGAGATGAGTTTTAAGGCACATCAAGAATTGATCCAAGCTATTAAGAGCCTTTAATTGAACAATTCTACAAATGATGTGCATGCCATTACCCTTTCATGTGAGACTTGTGGAGGTCCTCATTCCTATCAACAATGTGATAAGGTGCAAAATTATCAAGGGGGGTGTTATGCTTATCAAGAGGAACATCGTGAACATTTCAAGCCAAATATCAATCCCAATAACCTTTCTTACAAGTCTAAAAATTACCTTACTCCACCGGGATTCCCACCCCAACCACCCACCCAACTTCAACAAAATCCTCCTCAATTGTTACAAAGGAATCAAGGTCCAAGACCACATTACCAAGGGAATAACTACAAGGCACCTAACAATTTTCAACATCAAGGAAATAACTTTTATCCACCACATCAAGGATTTAATCAACCACTTCCACCCTTCCCAAATCAAGGATATTCTCAAATCCCCAATCAAGGTTACCCTCAAATTCAAAATCAAGGATATGGGCTACAAGAGACTCATGAGTATGTTGAGAAGAGAATTCGTGAAAGTGAAAAGAGAATGAATGACCAAATGAAACTTGCAATGGATGCACAAACCAATATGCTTTTAATGGCATTCAATAAAAGACCACAAGGAGCTTTACCATCTAACACACAAGCAAACCCAAGGGCAAATGTCAATGTTATTACAACAAGAAGTGGAAAGTCAACAAAGGATCCTTCACCTCCTAAACCTCCTATTGTTAAACCCACTTTTGTTCCTCCATGTGACAAGCCTTCTACATCTACTTCACCACCTCAAAATGCTCCCATTCAATCAAACACACCTTCTCAACCTATTCCTACTTCTCCTTTACCTTCCACAACTCCCAATGAAGAAGATATCAAAGAAAAATCTTCCACTACAACACCTACACCTAAACCAACTCTTCTTTATCCTTCAAGGTTGAAAAAGGACAAGTTAAAGAACAAGTTAAAGAACAAGGATGATATCCAAGTCTCAAATTTCTTAAGGATGTTCAAGCAACTCAACATCAACATATTCTTTGCGGAAGCTCTTGCTTACATGCCAAAGTTTGCTAAGATGTTCAAGGACTTACTCTCCAACAAGGAAAAATTGGTTGATTTGCCCAACACATCCCTTAATGAAAATTGTTCTGCCGTGCTACTTAAAACCTTACCAACAAAACTTGGAGATCCGGGGCGCTTCTTGATACCTTGTAATTTTCCCGGTGTGGAAAATTGCATGGCTTTGGCGGATCTAGGGGCAAGCATTAACCTCATGCCTTTATCGGTTTGGAAAAAACTCTCTCTTCCCGAGCTCACTCCCACTAGGATGACCCTTGAGTTAGCCAACCGAACCATAGCTTACCCCGTAGGTATCGCGGAGGATGTGTTTGTAGGTGTGGATAAGTTTACATTTCCGGCCGACTTTGTAGTGGTTGATTATGACATGGATCCTAGAGTTCCTTTGATTGTGGGTAGACCGTTTTTGCGAACGGGTCGTACTTTGATAGATGTGGCGGAAGGAGAACTAATTATGCGAGTATAGGATGAGAAAGTGGTGTTTAAGTTAGGGAAAGTTTGTGATAAGAAAGAGGTTAAGGAGTCTAAACCTTGTGAGACTATTAACATAGTTGATGTGCTTGATGAGGTGTGTGATGAGCACTTTCATGACGCTTGTAAGAGTACTAGTGAGGATATGCCCCATGTTGAAATCGTGGCCTCAATTGCTCCCTCCTTAACACCTTTTGGAGAGAGTGATTTTCTCTTGGAGGAATTTGAGTCCAACTTTCTTGGTAATGATGATTCTCCCATCAATTGGGAAGAAGATATTCTTACTATCCAAAAGTTGCTCAATGAGGACCCTATTCCTTCTCCCATTCCACAAGAAGTTGCTAATGATGATCCTTCCATAGTAAAACCTTCCATAGAGAGTCCACCTCCAATTGAACTTAAGGACCTTCCATCCCACCTAGAGTATGTTTTCTTAGAGGACAAAGACCAATTACTCGTGATCATTGCTAAAGAATTGAAAGAGCATGAGAAGGAGAAACTCATTGAAGTCCTTAAGAAACATAAGAAAGCCTTAGCATGGAAAATATCCGACACAAGGGGAATTGATCCACATTTTTGTACACACAAAATCCTTATGGAGGATGATTACAAACCCGCCATTCAAAGTCAACGAAGGGTTAACCCAAAAATCCATGAGGTCATTAAAAAGGAAGTGATCAAACTCCTTGATGCGGGCATGATTTACCCCATTTCCGACTCTCCATGGGTTAGCCCAGTACATTGTGTTCCAAAAAAGGGTGGAATCACCGTAGTGCCTAATGAGAACAATGAGCTTATTCCTACGAGACTTGTTACCGATTGGAGAGTTTGTATTCACTATAGGAAGCTCAATGAGGCTACTAGGAAAGACCACTTCCCATTACCTTTTATGGACCAAATGCGTGAACGCTTAGCGGGAAATGAGTACTATTGCTTTCTTGATGGCTTTTCGGGTTATTTCCAAATACCCATTGACCCTAAGGATCAAGAAAAGACCACATTCACTTGTCCCTACGGTACATTTGCTTACAAGAGGATGCCTTTTGGCTTATGTAATGCACCGGGGACGTTTCAAAGGTGCATGATGGCAATTTTCCATGATATGATAGAGCAAACAACGGAGGTCTTCATGGATGACTTTTCCGTCTTTGGAGATTCATTTACATCATGTCTCACCAATTTGGAACGAATGCTTAAACGTTGTGAGGAAACACGTTTAGTTCTTAATTGGGAGAAATGTCACTTTATGGTGAAAGAGGGAATTGTTTTGGGTCACAAAATATCCAATAAGGGGATAGAAGTGGATAGAGCTAAAATTGATGTGATTTCTAAGCTTCCCCCACTCACTACGGTTAAAGGTGTAAGGAGTTTCTTAGGTCATGCGGGGTTTTATAGGCGCTTCATACAAGATTTTTCTAAGATAGCTAGACCGATGACTCACCTCTTGGAAAAAGAGACTCCTTTCATTTTCAACCAAGAGTGTTTGGAATCTTTTGAGACTCTTAAGGAGAAATTGACAAAGGCTCCCGTTTTGGTTTCTCCAAATTGGGAATTACCTTTTGAGCTTATGTGTGACGCTAGTGATTATGCGGTGGGGGCCGTCTTAGGACAAAGAGTGAATAAGCATTTTCAACCTATACACTATGCGAGTAAAACCATGACCGGTGCACAACTTCATTATACTACCACGGAAAAAGAGTTGCTTGCTATAGTCTATGCTTTTGAGAAATTTAGACCATACCTTGTGCTATCCAAAACCATAGTGTATACGGATCATTCCGCTCTCAAGTATCTCATGACAAAGCAAGATGCTAAGCCTAGGCTTTTGAGATGGGTTTTATTGCTTCAAGAGTTTAAGATTGAAATTCGAGATAAGAAAGGAGCCGAGAATTTAGCGGCGGATCACTTGAGTAGACTTGAGCATCCTTTTCAAGGAGATTTTCCTAATAAAGAAAATAATGAATCCTTTCCATTAGAGGATCTCATGTCTATCTCTTCTCAAGAGGATGCCACCCCTTGGTTTACGGATATAGCAAACTATCTTGTGGGGAATGTGCTTATTGAGGGTCTTACTTCCCAACAAAAGAAGAAATTTCTTAAGGAAGTTAAGTACTACTTTTGGGATGATCCTTATCTTTTTAGGCAATGTGCAGACCAAATCATTAGACGGTGTGTAGATGGGCCCGAGGCAATTAAAATTTTAGAAGCTTGTCATATTGGACCTACGGGTGGACATTTTGGGCCCAACTATACCGCCAAGAAAGTCTTTGATTCGGGTTACTATTGGCCTTCCATTTACAAAGATGCCCAAGAGATGGTGAAATTTTGTGATGTATGTCAAAGACAAGGAAAAATTACGCAACGTGATGAGATGCCACAAAATTTTATTCAAGAGTGTGAGATTTTTGATGTATGGGGCATAGATTTTATGGGACCTTTTCCATCTTCTAAGGGAAAAAAGTATACACTTGTAGCGGTGGATTATGTGTCCAAATGGGTTGAGGCTAAACCCTTACCTACCAATGATGCTAGAGTTGTTGTGAAGTTCTTAAAGCAATTGTTTGCTAGATTTGGTGTACCTCGGGCCATCATAAGTGATCGTGGTACGCACTTTTGTAACGATCAATTCACGAGAGTTATAAAGAAATATGGAGTTAATCATAGACTTTCTACCGCGTATCACCCTCAAACCAATGGTCAAACCGAGGTCATAAATCGTGGTTTAAAGAGAAGTTTAGAGAGAACGGTGGGAGAGCATCGAGCTGCTTGGTCGGATAAGCTTGATGATGCTTTATGGGCTTTTAGGACGGCTTTTAAGACACCAATTGGTTGTACCCCTTATAGGCTTGTCTATGGAAAAGCATGCCACCTCCCATTCGAATTAGAACACAAGGCATCTTGGGCTCTCAAGTGGGCTAACTTTGATTTAAACCAAGTCGGTTCACATAGGAAATATCAACTTAATGAGATGGATGAATTGAGAGCCAATGCCTATGAGAATTCTTTGTTTTACAAGGAAAAGACTAAGAAATTGCATGATGCTAAGATCAAGAACCGTGAGTTTAAAGTTGGAGAGCCGGTTCTCCTCTTTAATTCAAGGTTGAAACTTTTTGCGGGCAAGCTTAAGTCGAGATGGTCCGGTCCATTCACTATTGCTCAAGTGTTTCCATATGGAACTATTGAGTTATCACAACCCGATGGTCCAAATTTTAAAGTGAATGATCACCGTGTGAAACATTATTTTGGGGAGGACATTTTCTTTGAAATGGTCCAAGAGATCCCCATTTTCCCCATGAATTAATTCATTGAGGGAAGAGTCGAGCTAGAGACTCCTTAACTCAAGCATCGTATGACTAGGTTTAGAGTGTTGTAGGTTAGAAATAAGGGTATAGAGTTGATGATGAGTGTAGGGGAGACCTTCTTTTTTCTTCATGTTGTTTGTAGGGTTGCTCACTCATTTCATGCCTTGGAGCTTATGGAGGAGGCCCGTGTATCCGGTTCACTTCGTGACTATTGTGATCTTTCATAGACACCTTGTGCTTTAAAAATGAATTCACTATAGTTGATCTTTCCTTAACTTGGGTTAAGCAAAGTCTATTCATTGTCATAAGTGTAGGGGAAGTTTTTATACTTCCATGCTCTTAAACATTAAGGACAATGTTTAGCTTCAGTGTAGGGGGTCTTCTATCAAAGTGACCTTACCTAGAACTTGTCATTGACCTTCATGATAAACTGGAAAATTAATTTTTCAAACATTTTTCAAGTTTTTGATCTACTTTGGCCACCAAAAATATGCATTCATAATTTTTTCATAAATCATTTTTCATTTGCATAACACATTTGCATTGTATATAATTCTTCTTTTGTTCTTTATGAAAAATTGAAAAAAAGGAAAAAATATAATAAAAACATGGTTTAACAAATTTAGACTTCTTTGACATATTAGGCCCGCCATGGATATTTTGACTCAACCCGAGTTTGCTTAATTTTAGCATTCTCTAGCTAGTATCCTTAACCATGTAGTCCTTTATTGGTCTATTAGGCTAAGCATCCACCAATCTCATTATTTGAGATTTTAAATTTGTGGAGAATGGGAAATGATAGAGTTGAAGCAAGTATAAAAGGGCTAGATAAACTTCATGATAATTACTTGTGGCTAAACCCTTCTCTTCTTTACCTCTATTTTTCTTCGCATGTATATATGTAAATAAATAATCAAGAACGGTTTTAATCGGTTTGTAATCTCTTATGCATTTTTGTCTAATCATTCACGGTTGGTATAAGTACGTCTTAAGATTCTAAGTTAGAACGTTTTATGTGTACTAGACTTATGTCATGCTCAATATTTAGCGGGTGTTTTTCCTTTTATTCTTTTCTACTTTCTTTGTGAGGAATAAAGAAAAATAAGAGCGGCTTATAAAAAAATGAGTGGCTAGAAATTAAAAGAGAAAAAGAAAAAGAAGGAAAAAAGAAAAAAATAATAATTATACAAGACTCCCAAGAGGGGCGGTGTGATGTTAATTATAGTGACTATTGAATTCCAATATTACCTTGACGGGTTGCAGGGATTCGATAGATTGCTCCAATCCAATATTACCTTGACGAGTTGCGGGGTTGAAGATCCAAGGTCTCAAAAAGGCGGCGGATGTAAATTATTGCGTGAGTTTTATTTTTTCTTTCCTTAGCGAGTGTGTAGCTACTTATGAAAGCATGACATGAGGATTTTACACATAAAACGAATGACTTATTATTCTTGAAACGGACTTATATTAATTGTGAGCGGTTTTTCAAGTAATGGATGAGAGGATTACTTAGGATTAAAACCGTGCTTCCTTATTTTTGGATTTTACATTTCTTATATTTCACGCTTGAAATAATGACAAATTTGCCCACAAGCAATTTGCTCAACTAATAATCGGTTCCACATTTAATTGTCATGAATAAGTTGATGCACTTTTTACTTGTGAATACAATGATCCCATTTTAAGATTGGTATAGGGAAAGTGAAACTTGAGGGTGATAAATGTCCATGGTACCCAAGCCCTATCAAATTCATTGAATTCTTTATGAGTTATTTCCATCAAAACCATTTCAAGAAAATCCAAAAAGATATAAATAGAATTGTTTCTTGTGTATTGCATTGTTAAAAAATCAAAATCATGCATCATATAGTGTAGAGTAGTGTAGATGCATCCCATAACGGCCAAGGTGGATTAATTATGAGGAGAATGTAATTTTGTGCTTTAAAATATAGCATTGCATGAGGACATGACAATGTTCAAGTGTAGGGGATTTGATATGAGCAAAAACTCATATCAATTAATCAACAAATCATCCTAAAACACAAGAAAAAATACCTAAACTTTGTGTTATAAAGCGGAATTATGTGGCATGTTTTGTGTTTGTGTACAAATAGGTAAGAAGAATGCATTTTCAAGCAAACAAGGAGAAAATCAAGCTAATTTGGATGAAAAGACAAAGAAGGATCAAAAGTGACAAGTTATTTGAAGATAAAGGACCTATCTTGACAATCTGCCAAAGTTAAAGGATTAAAAGTGTAAATTTGTCAAAGTCAAGATCAAAGTCAAATCTGGTCAACTCTTAAGTCAATCAAGTCAAAGGGATTAAATGTTTAAAAATGCAAGTAGAAGGACTGAAATTGTCAAAGAAATGAAGATTATGGCTCAAAACACAAAACTGCCAAGTGCAAGGACCATTTCTGCCATTTTTGGAAAGACATTTAATGCTTGATCCGTGTGGAGAAGTCTCAACCAATGAGAATGCAAGAATCCAGTCACCAGGATTGCCACCTGGCCACTAGCAGCCACCAATCATTTATTAGAAAAATCTCAACAGTGTAGCGCACTACTTCCATTTTCCACCAATGAGAAGACGCCATGCAATAATTACTTTTATCCAATATGGATAACAATCCGTGTGCTTCCCTCTCAGCAAATCAAAGCGTGCCACATGGCTTTTTTCTCCAACGAAATTACCAGGATCGGGATTGAGCTACATTGCATTTCAGAAGAAGTTATAAACATGAAAAGTGTTCAAAATCAAGAGAGGAATTCAACCCAACAACTCAATTAAGCTGAAAGTGATTCAATCAAAAATCCCCAACTGTGTTCATCACCTACAAATCACAATTAAGTAATTGAGGACACGTGGAAGCTTGGGATTGGATGCAACACGTCACTCTCCCTCACCAACTCTCATCTGCACTCTATAAATACCCCTAGATAGCTCTCATTTCTTGTAATGTAGAAAAGTGTGAAAACACACACACTTTTTAGTTTTCTCTCAATTCAGTTAGTTTTAGCATAACAACTCAAGAGACTGACAATCTCTTGAGTCTGTTATTAGTTGTAACCAATTTACCAGCTTTATAACCACTTTTCCAATTCAATAAATACAATTTCACATTCATCATCTTCGTCTACTGTTCATTCATTGAATCCTGTTACTATTGTGATGTTGTTAGTTTGTTATGATCTCACTTGATCATAATTAACTATTGTGAAGATTTGTAGCTGTGTTCCTGCTTTGTTCATTCCAGTTCAAGCTTTGGTAGATTTTGAAGAATTTGAGTTCATTAATGGAGATTAAGCTGTTGAAGGTTGTTGATTAGTTGATTGTTGATAGTTTCTAGTGCTAAGGTGGTGGTTTGGCACTAGCTAGAAAGCTCAACGCTTCTCTACTCCCCAAAGGAGGCCTAAGCTAAAAGGTGTTGGTTTACTGAATTTTTGTTCCTCTCAAATGTTGCCTGCATGCTTAACTCCTAGATAAAACTTGTTTGAATGCATGATAAAGTATGTTTAGTCTGTTACTGAGTTGATGTTGATGTTTGAGTAGCTTATTTGTAGTCTAGCACTTAATCACTAGCTTAATTCTCATTCCTAGCTGCTTAATATCAGTCATTTCAGCTTATTAGTGCATTTAGAGTGTAAGTCTGTTTCATAGCCTGAATTTGGTTCTAATTCATCACTTTTTAGTTACTGAACTTAGTTTGATAACTGTCTTGAATCAACTTTGCTTTTAACTCAAATTTCTTTCATCTAAGTTTGATTAAAATCAGATAACTAGTGTTTGGGAGTAGGATTTAATCTGTGTTCAAGTATTGGTAGTTGGCTAATTCTAGTTCTTTTTCAGTCATTAAGTCATAGCAAACAAGTTTACATAGTTTTAAGGTCAAGTTTTTAGTCAAATAGGCAATTGGCAGTTTGAAAAGTCTGGGTCAGTTTTGGATAAACTTGTTTTCAGAAAGTGTTGATTTTCAAATCATTGGCATTTCTTTGTTACTGGATGAATTTACTTGAAACCACTTTCTAATCATCACTCAACATATGAAGTTTTAGTGTGTAGCTGGAATTTCTACAGTATCTAGTTTTGAGGAAGAAATAAGCATTTAAATAAGCACTTGAGCATTTGCCGTTCTCTGAGATAAAGTGTCATACTGATTTCTTATTCCAACATTTCTACTTCACAAACTTAGCAATTTTCTTTCACAAATCTCTTTAGAAAGTGTTCCTTGTTAAGTTTTGAAAGTTTCAGCTTTTTGGAAATTTTGGTCAACGAAAGTCAAATAAGCACTCTTTGAGCTTAATGTCAATTTTTGAATTCATTACTTGATAATTTTTGGAAAGGTAAGACATTCCCTGCTTCTTTTGAGCTGATTGTTAAGTTTTAGCAAGAAAATTAGGTTGTGCACGTTTGGCTTATTAGATAGCTTAACTTGGGCTTATTAGGAATAGCTTATTTGAGTTCTACTTAGTTTCAGCTTAATTCCTCTTAAAGGTCTAGTTAAAATCGAATTTTAAGTCTTTTGCAATTGGTTTGAGCTTATTTGGTTGAGATTTGAGCTTATACGAGCTTATTAAAGTTCCTAACCCGTTTTTGGTTAAAAGTTGTTATAAATTGCACTTAGGCCCTTTGGATTTGAAGTTGTTCTCATTTGTAGCTAATTTCCCACTTTATTAGGCTTTGTATATAGTCAGTCCTTATAGTTTTGGAATTTGTTAAAATTAGTTAGGCAGTTTTGAACATTGTTACAAGTTAGTTAAAAGTTAGTTACAATTACACAATCAGTCCTTGTAGTTAACTGTTTTACATATCAAGCACTTAAATTTTCAAAATTTACATTTTTAGCCCTTTACTTTCATAGATTTACATTTTGTCTTTACTTGAATAACAAATTTGGTAATTGGCAATTTGTTTTACGGTTACGTAGTGAATATTTTCCATTTTTACTTGATTGTTGAATTAGACGTAGAATATCCAAATACCTTTACCAACCAAAAACAATCATAAACCCGATCTTGTTAGGACTTTCAATTTGTTAAGAACTGAGAAAACGAACTTAAATATTACACAATTTCAGTTGACATAGACAGAATCCGCAGGGAGCGTCCTGAGAAAATTACTGCCGAAGAGTGGGAAAAGTATATCAAATTTTGGAGTGATCCGGAGAACGAAAAAAGATCCAAGACAAACTCACAAAATCGGGCTAAGATGAAGACACCGAGTCAGTAGGGATCCCGATCACTAGCCCTCCTTCGAGACAAATTGGTGGGAAATTCTATAATTAATTTACATACATATATGTCTTTGATTATATGTTTTGGTGTGTTGTGATTTTTTGTTTTGAATTTGTTTCATTCTATATATGTGTGTCTATGTGTGTACAGACGCAAGCTGCAACTGTAGCTGATCAGGAGTCCCCGTCTGTCATTGATTACTTCTTCTTGGCGCACACCGACAACAATGGACAGTTTGTTTGCGAGGCGGACCGCCTCATCCATGTAAGTATTTTTTTTATTTTTTAAATTAATTTATTTAATTTTTTTATACCTTGGTTTTCGACTATTCCCTGCCGAGACATAATGTAGCAACCCGACTAATAAATAGTACATTAACTATCGTCTGTTTGTGTCACTTCATTAGGAGGAGATGCTTGAGTTGAAGGCTACAAGCAAATATACGGACGACGAGATCAGCCGTATGGTCAGAGGCGGAAAGCAGAGCGGTCATATGCCAGGTGTCGGTCAGATAGTGTCGAGAAGGCGCCAATATATCCCATCTACTCCCCACCCGCCGTCGACCCGCGATTGGATCAAGTGTATAATTTTTTAAGAAGTGACTTTAGGTTCGCCGATGTGTTCGCAGCATTCCAATCGGGTGGTGCTAGCGGGAGTGGCACGGGAGGCAGCGAGATTGGAGCGGGCAGGAATGACGCCGGTGGGAGTGGCGGTAGTGGTAATGAGAATGTCGACGAGTAGAATGACAATACTGGTTAGTATGTCTTGTTCTTCCTACCTTAGCATGCAAGTTTAATAATTGTAAACCCTGAATTGCAAGTTTAATAAGTGTAACTAGGAACCAATATATTTGTACTCAAGTTGTGATATATGTATTTGTATTGAGTTAATCGATCGAGAGGTTACATGTTATTGTGTTTTGGTACTAGCTTTGTGGTTGATTTTTGGTATTTGTATTCCCAGGTTTTGGTATATTTTTTGTGAAAAAATTCCAGAAAAAAGTAGGAAGTAGCCTGTTGTGCAGGCTGCCTTAAAAAATGACAAAGTTTCCCCGGCGACATGTCGCCCGAGAAAACTTAGGCGTATTTGACCTTTTTGAAAAGTCATCATATTTTCCCTGGCGACATGTCGTCGGAGAAACTTTGGCGCCAGTTTGACTTGTCAATGTAAGGGAAGGTTTCCCTGGTGACATATGTCGCCGGGGAAACTTTGGCACCAATTTAACTTGTCAACGTAAGGGAAGGTTTTCCTGGCGACATATGTCGCTGGGAAAAGTGGAGGTTAAGTATCATATTAGTTAAGTGTGGTTAATCACTCAGGTTTTCCCTGGCGATATGTCGACAGAGAAACCTTCCCTTACAAAAGCCAGCGTGGCACCAATTTTATGACCAAAAAGCAGTAGGGTCCACTTAGTCGCCAGGAAAACCTTCATTTGTCGCCAGGGAAACTTTCTCTTACGGCTGATCCCTGGCGACTTTTCGTCAGGGATGGGGTTTCCCTGGCGACATGTCGCCGGGGAAAAGCTCAAAAATTAGTCGGGGAAGAGCTCGAATTTTGTAGTGATTTCAGCAGTAGCGGAACGAGAAATTTTATTTTACGAAGGCTAAAGACATACAACTTGTATTTTGAGAAATGAAAGCTAATATATTATTTTTCTAACATACAAATAGGATAGAAAATATACTTGACACTAAATTTTTGAGGAGACCACTGTCCTTTTTGGTCTCCACTACCCTCCGCACATGATTTCGAGGGTCGTGTGCAATGATTGTGAAAGAAAACATATAAAAGCAAAAATTTAAATGTTGTTTTCTTCTTTACGATTTTGATACTCAGACCTCCTTGGGAAAAGTTGTCGGATATACGTGGCAAAAAGTCAAATATATGTGAAACAAGAAATGTGAGAAATGTTCGCAAATGTTAGTGAAAAATAGGTGAGAAGTTTAAACCTGTGGATACTAATCCGTGAGAAATAGTGAGCGCTCCATAAAAAATTTAGCGAGGAAATATTTAGCCACAAAGGTCTTAAAACAGAATAATTATGTGTGAACTTCGTGAAAAGAAGCCGTTTTGCACGGACCGTTTTAAAAACCTGTTTTTGTATACGTTGTGATGAACTACGATAAAACCAGCAAAAGTTGTAGTGAGAATAAAGTTTGAGAAAAATTGTGTAGACGTTGTGATGAACTACGATTAAACCAGCAAAAGTTGTGGCAAAAAACGCTAGATATGTGTAAATGGTTGCAATTTGCAAAAAAAAAATGTGAGAAATGTTCGAAAATGCTCGTGAGAAATATGTGGAAAGTTTAAAACTACGGATAACTGACAGTGATATCCGTGAGAAATAGTGAACGCTCCATGAAATTATAAACGAGAAAGTATTTAGCCATAAAACTCTTACGAATTGAATAATTTCGTGTGAAATCCGTGGAAAGAAGCCCTTTTCCACATACCTTTAGAAAAACCTATTTATGTAGTTGTGATGAAGGGTGAGAATTTTATTTTTTTGCTTGTTTATGTCTCTGCTGCTTTTACACATAAATAGTTGAGAGTCTTCATTTGTGTCTTTTTATCTTATATGTCCTGTTAATAAAAGGAATAAATTACGGATCTACTCATCTACATGTTTTAGTTTGATATTTTATACCTCAATGCTTCTTCCATTCGTATGAGTTCTTTGACATAGTTTGAATTTTGAATGTGTATTTGAAACTGTTATTGTGTTATGTGAGCAGTACAAAGGTGTTCTTTCAAAAGTGTTGCTTTCAAGATCAAGATGATATAAATTTAAATTACCTAAGACTGATACCTTTCTGTAACTTAGCTCGACACACATATTTAGGGGTGTAATCAAGCCAAACTTTTATAAAGCAACTCGAGCTCGAGCTCGAGCTTGGCTCGATTAAGCCAAGCTTTTATCAAGCTCAAGCCCAAGCTCAAACTCAAAAAATAGCTCGAAACTATATCAAGCTCAAGCTCAAGCTTTTGATAGTTCGGCTCGAGTTCTTATCAAGCTTTTTCAAACTCTATCAAAAATATGTTTTTATGATTAATTTATATAAGCAACTAATTGTTAATTTGAGTATTAACCTAATTTTAAGTGCTAATTTCATAAATAAATAATATATTTTAGAAGGAATTTTAACTTTAATTACATTTATATTTTAGTTCTTTGTATTTTAAATGATTTTTTATTTTTATAAATTTAATTATTACATTTACTCGGTACTTGGTGAAATACAATATGTGTATAAATATTTTTTGTACTCTTCTTAATACAAAATGCAACGTATATAAATTGTGCTCGTATTCACATTATGCAATGTCTTTTGGGACGTTAATCGTATTTGAGTGCAAAACAAATTTTGAAACCAAGATTGTACGATAATTTTGTTATTGGTTTATTAATGTTAAATAAATCAAATTTGTTTTTATTTTATTTTTATACGTATGTTTATTGATGAGTTTTATTATGAAAAGAAATAAATTTATACATATTCAAGCTTTTCAAGCCAAGCTCAAGCTTATATCAAGCCTTAGCGAGCCAAGCTCAAGCCTGGATTAGTAAAGTTTAACAAACTATCAAACCAAGCTCAAGCCTACAATTTTAATATCAAGACAAGCTCAAGCCCTACTACGCTTGAGCTCGACTCGACTCGATTACACCCCCATATATAATAAGTCCATGCATATAAGTGTTACATGTGATCAGGCATGGACCTAGGGGTTTTGGGTTTCATGGAACCCGATCGATATTTTTCGCCTAGTGCTAGTGTAAATTTTCATTAAATTCATGAGTTTTGTTAAATGAAACCGGTCCAAAAGTTTTTGTCACATAAATTCATATCTTGTCTAGCTAGTTGGTTCACTAATTAATTTGTTAATTTTAATGAAATTTTACTTCATACTTGAGTCCTGGGTGATATATTGCCAAAATGAAAACAGTACAGTGCACTCCTTAATTATAATTAAACACAAAACCATACACACCATGAGAATTTAAAGGACATGACTCTTGACCCATATGAACTACGTTCATATGTTACATTATAATACACAGTACATGACTTACGCTATCTGTGCGCATGCGTTATTAACACACACACACACACGTATATATAACAAGCTAGCCAACGATGTTGGCTTGTTTCACGTGCATGCACACAGACAGATGCATATATATACCCTAAACTCTAACACACTGAACTAATTAAGACAATGGTTGCCCATTGTAGTCCCGCTGCATTTATGGGGCCAGCAACATTCGCCGAGTAAGGCGCAAGGTTGGCCTACAGCAGCGCAAACCGTTTTGATTAGGCATCTTCCATTAAACCAACCATCGCAGGAAAGCCCTTCACAGCACCAATGAAGCAACCCACACGGCTGGTCAGGATATATGCAATTACTAACTGGATCTTGAGATCGCCGCGCAAGTGTTACTACCTTGCCATCTTCCAAAGTGACTTGACCAATTTGAACTTGTTTGGCCTGTACAAAGCGATGATAGAAGAGTAGATTAATTATTCAATTAAAAGGTGTGTTTGGCTAGTAGAACAACAACAAATGCATCTATCATATCACTAGCTTAAATTACTCGTAATTAGCGGCGTAAACAAGTCGAGTTTTTAACGAGTTACTCGAGTTCGAGCTCATTTAACTCGAGTTCGAACTTAATACTTTCGAGCTCGAGCCGATCTCGAACAAATATTAGTGTTCGTTTAATTTGGCGAACCGAGCTTTGAAAACTAATATTAGGCTCGGCTCGTTCGAAAACTCGTTTAATTTTATCGAGCCGAGCAAGCTTAGCGAGCCGAACAAGCTATTCGAGTTTAACAGCCGAACGAGCTATTCGAGCTTAACATGTTAGTGATAAATCTATAAGTATATAATTAGTTACATACAATTTATGTTACACATTAAGTATGAATAATTATAAACGAGTTTTCGAGCTCGAGTTTGAGTTAATAAACGAGTGTATCAAACTATATCTTTTATACTAGAAGTTAGTCCAAACAAAAGTTACAAATCGTAAACGAGCTTCGAGCTCGAGCTCAAACAACAAAAAAACATTTGAGTTCGAGCTCGAGCCAGATTATAAAATATTATTGGAGCTCGAGCCAAATAGTTAATAAACAAGCTTAGCTCGTTTAGACCAAAACTCGACTCGACTCGGATCGTTTACAACCATACTCGTAATTCAAAAACTTGCATGAATGACTACGTACCTTAGTCATGATCCCCATTCCTTCATCATAAAAGGCCTTTTCATTGTCTACAACCATGATAATTTCCTCGTTGTTCGAGGCAAAGCACAAATTCACGCTCGTACTCGTAATAACAATGAGAAACAATGTCGCTTCGAGCATATTGTTCATGATTACTCTTTTATTGTAGTATGTTTGTATATGATGTTGTGAGGTACTGCAACTAGGGTTAGTGTATTTATAGACTTCATTTCTGGTTAGACCCGGATTGGATAGCCATATTTAATATTGGTGTCAATATCATGCATGGGACCATGCAACGTACTATGGGTGTATTTTTTTTATCATCTATTTTTAAGTTGTTTATTTAATTGATAGTCAGTTTTAATTAATGGAGTTCATATAACGATGATCAACGGTTTGTAACGATTTCTATAACCGGTAACATAATCCTATAACTCGACAAATAATTCTTCGGAGAATAATTACGAAAATACACGATTCTTGCCACATAAGGTCGTACTTAGGGTATGTTTATGAGGAGTAATAAGCAATAAGCAATAGCATATAATATGTAGTTGTAATATATAGTTAGAAACTATAAAATTACTCAAAATGACATATAACTTAATTAAATAAATTACAAATGTCATATTTAAGGGTATAAATGTAATTATATATATATAAACTGCTTTGATAACAAATATTTAAAATTAAAGCAGTTAAACAATATTTAAATTTTTGTTGAGGTGTTGTCAAACAAGTTTTTCATTTAAATTGCTTACCGTTTATCACTTGTCACTTTTAAATGCTTCAAAACGTTTGCTAACAAACACAGCCTTAAGTATGTTTGTTGAAAAAAATCAGATATTTAATTTTGAAAGACAACAATAAAAGAATAACATCCGATTTGTGTGTCTCATAAGAATATTATTCATGAGTTGAGTTATTTTGAGTTTTTTTTTTCCTTTTATGTGAAGGAGTTAATTCTAATTATTTGTTATCCGAATAAAATCTTATAAAAAATTACGAAAAGATTATTTTTGACAAAATGTCAAAAGTTATAAAAAAATTATGGAGGGATTAGTGTTACAAATATGAAGAAAGTACTGGTTATCACTAGTGATAAAAATATAACTAGTGAGTAGTGATAAAAGTAATGAAATATTACTAGTGATATAGTGATATTTGTTATATATTTTTATTAGTAGTATTATTCAGTATTTCGTTATATTAATAATTTTAGTCTCTTTATTTTTTACAATTCTTAAACATTTTTGCCAAAAGTCATTTTTCGTATTTCTTGTGAGGGCTCGGTAAAAAGGTATACAGAATTAATATGGTTCCTCTAATACTATTTTTTTAATTCATAGATTAATCTCCTTAAAAAGTATACCTTTAAATTTTTATTTAACATCATTTTAATTAAAATATTGTATATCTAAAATAACTTTAACTAATATAAAGGCCTGTTTGGTTAAGGGGGACTAGACGTAGAATCTAGATTTTGCTTTAATCTTGCTTGTTTGGTTACAAAACTGATCCCATCAAAGCCTACCAAAAACCCATATTTGTAGCATTTTGAAATCCAAGGGTGCCTCGTGCCTTTACTGACATATAAGTATTTTTGTGGGCCACATCACAAGTTTCTCTCTGTATCATTCTTTCTTTTATTATAAAATATATGGTTTTTAATTTTATAATAGTAATTTATTATATATATTTATTTATATAACAAACAATATTATATTTAAAACCCAAATTCAAATCTAAACCTAAACCACCCACTTTATAAACCTACATCCAAAGTAAAACCCGACTTTAAACCAAACGGACCCTAAGTTTAGTTATATAAATAGGTTTTATTTAATTAGCAAAAAACTTCATTTTCCTCACGCAAGTCGTTGAACAAAACCTACTGTGTTTTTGTTGGAGATGAATTATTTTGTATTTTTATTTTTCATTGTATATTAAAGTATTAATTTTTATTGTTCATATGCTTTTGATTTAATATTGCGAATTAACCTAAAATTTTAAAATCAGTGAAATATCATTTTTGTTAAAATGTTTAAAAGTTGTAAAAAAGAGCGGAGATGTTAAAGTTATAAATATGACGAAGTACTGGTTATCACTATTGATATTTCATTGGTAAACGCAATAAAATATCACTAGTAATAAAATAATGAAATATCATTGGTAACATTACATAGTAATTATGCTTATAAAATATTACTAGTTATATTTAATTATTTTATTGCTAGTGAAATTTCATTACTTTATTACTTTTGATATTTTAATTTTTTTATTACTGGTAAAATAATCAATTATCTCATATTTACAACTTTAGTTTTTTTATAAATAACACTATATAATAGTTTTTAAGCGAGTTAAATTATAAAAGTCCACTGTTGACTATTTAATCTTTATTTTATAATGTTGACTTTTTCGGTTTTAATTTTACAACTTTAATCCTAAATATCTTTTTTTTATGTTATATGATACTTGATGAAAATTATACTAATTAAAATACATTTAACACTCAATTTATTCATATATTTTACATGAAGTATCATATAACACAAATTAAAATATTTAAATTCAACATTACAAAATTAAAACCGAAAAAATAAACACTTAACTATTACAGTATTACGAGACAGAGGGAGTACTAGTTTTATCAAGTAGTCATTAGTCATTACAGATCGATGGTTGGATTCAAGGCTGTCAAGATCGCGAGTTTACACGTAAGATCGTACGATCTTACGTTCCCACTGAATAGAATCGTGTAAGATCGGTGTAGGATCGCATCAGATGTAGGATCGTAAGATCGATGTAGGATCGCACGTAAGATCGTAAGATCGCGTGTCGATACGAGTTTACCAAATTACCAAGTTACTAACTTACTCACTTACGTACTTACTAAACCATTACTTTTTAGGCCCATAAAAGATAAATACAAGACCGTTGATCTCAGTAACAAGTATTGAGGTCTAATTTCCTTATTTTTAATCAGTAAACATGATTATCTGCTTTCTCTAAATCCAAATTACATTAAACAAATTTAGTTTCTTCTCATGTTCTTGTTGCGTGAAGCATAGAGTTTCTTACAGGTAATTGTTTTTCCCCTTTTTTATAATTTTAACTATTAACCTTTACGTATTAATTTAGATTCATAGTCATACTATCGATGTAATTTGCTTTGAGACGTATATACGCATGCTATGTAATCATGAATGTGATGACTGAGGCTTGACTTTTTTGTGTTTTACTTTTACTTTGGTATTCAAAATTTGAACTTTGACATTGTCAAGCGGATATTATATAAATTTATCTTTGATGATGAGTAGAAATAAGTAAAAGTTTGACTCGTTTATCAATTGTTGGCATAAAATAATAAATTAGTAGGATCCTACGATTTCGATCCGATCTTACGATATCGATCTTGCAAAAACAAAAACGATCTCAGGTGAGATCGCGATGTTGACAACCTTGGTTGGATTAACTTTGGTTGGATTTTATATGGAAGAAAAGTTACTACTAAGTATTAACCAAGATACAATGCAATCACAATATATGAGGCTTTATCTGCGGTTAAAGATATTACACAATGAAGCTACATCGCTCTCTACATTAAGAGCCAAGGGTACGGTTGGTTGGTGGGTGGCGTCGTAACTTTTGGCGTAATTTTTTTCTCGACGCACTGCACCAGCCTTGGCGTTAAACCGGCTCGCTAGAGGCGGAGATAGGCAGGGGTCAAGGGGTCGGCCGACCCCCCCGAGCGAAAAAATTGTAGTGTAAATTTCAAAAAAATTTCAGGTTTTTTCGATAATTTGATCCCCTAAAAACTATTTTATAGTGGAGTTTATAAAAAGTATTAAAGTTTGACCCCTTGAGCAAGCCTCTGCGGCTCGCGTCGTACTTCCAGAGCCGGATTTAGTATTGGGCGAGGTGGGCGACCGCCAGCGCAACAATACTTAAGGGGCATCAAATTTAATATTCATGTCTTTTGATCAACAGAAAAATTTAAAGAAATGAATCTGAAAATGGTGGATAGAGTTACGAGAAAGAAGATGAAAAATGAAAATATTAAATTCATGTAGATGTAAAGTGTAGGGTCTTTATTTATTTCACCTGTCAATCCGACGTGTCTTCTATGAGGAATAATGGTAGAGTTGTTTTTTTTCCCTTAAATAAGGCTGGTAGGAGTGGTAAGAAACCCACTCACCGTCACGTCAGCGTCACATCAGTTTTTTAACAAACTCATTATAACTCACTCAAACTCCCCACGGGAGGTAATGACACTCACCCAAACTCACTACAACTCATATTTTATACCTATTTTTTTATTATTTAAACACACCCCACTCACAAAAAACCCAATAATAAACCTAACCAAAAAATAAAATCACTCGGGCCCACAACATTACAACTCACACAGGGTGAGTTTGCCCCAGTTTTTTGCTTGGTGGAAGTAAGTCGCGCGCGACATATATTAGAGGGAATAGAGACCCACGAGCGAGTATACAAACCCACGAGTGACAATCATCCCACTCCCACCCGCCTAAAAGCTTGTTGGTTTTAATAATATTTTTTGACATTAAAATTTTATTAAGCTAAGTTATTCGTTTTATTCTTTAAATAAATACTTGTTGGCTTTTAATATTTTTAGTACAGTAATAAATTTGTTGTAGCAGAAGAGTACATTTGTCTTACACTAATTTTTTTTATATTACGTATTCTAGTATTAAATTATATTCATTTGAAAAATAGGTATATAAAAATGGTACTCTTTATGTCGTAAAATTATTGTTAAGAAAAAAGCACAGAATTAAAAAAAAATATCATTCTTACAGTTTTCTATCTCCTATTTTTTATATACCGACAGTTTTACTTTAACCAATAAATTTAAAACTTTTTAAAAATTTGTAATTATAATTTCAACTAAAATTACGATGATAATTTGAATATAAACTTACTACCTATTTTTAGAAGTGGAAAATTATTTTGAGGTACATCGAAAAAGAAAAATATACTATAATTTTGGGACGGATGTAGTAATAGATTAAAACGGATAGTAGTAGTTACTTTTCGACGGAACGTACAAATTTTTGTTATAATATTGACTCGTATTGTTATATTTTTATTTTCTATCTTTAACGTTTAACATATATTTAAAGATATTTAAGTGTTTATTTCCTATAAATCTACCAAAAGAATTTACTTTTTCACAAATTATAGTTTTTATATAACTTTTTTGCATACTTGTAATGTGGAGTTCCTCTTTTAATATCATATGCGATATTTTTTAATAAAAAAATAGATGTATATTGATGAGCCGTCTAACTTCATCAAGTCCAAAACAGGTAAAATATTATACGTTTTTTTGTTTAAAAAGGGCATTATTTGACTGATTCGCTCAATACATCATAAAACTCAGGACCCGGCCCTGCGTACTTTCTAACCAGGCAAAAATGGCGTTGTAGGTATTTTTTTATAATTGTGTTTGTGTGGCTGTGTTTATTTTTGTGTATGCGTGTGTTTTATGTTTGTATTTGTGCTTGTGTTTTTTCTGTATGTGTTTGTGTGTGTTTTCTCATAAAGTGGTTTTGTGTGTTTGTGTTTTTTTACCACAAGAACAAGGAACATGAAGAAGACAAGATAAAGAGTTTGACTTTTTTCTTTTTTATTTCAAATTATTAAATGAAATATAATTTTTTATTAATATAAATTTTTTTTGTATTTAAATGATATAAAGAAATTAAAAAAAAAGGCTGTGGCACCACTTTTCTACGGCCTACTGCTACCTCACATTTTGTGGTGCCATAGCATCCTGGTATCATAGCTTACGTGCCACTTTTCTTCACCACACCATACCACTGTACTCAGTGCTCTAATTACATTAAGACATTTCAGAATAAAAAAATTCATAAATAAAGGAAAATGCCAACTTTTCTTTTTAGCTGATTTAAGTTTTTTTGTCATTTTTTTTTATAAAACTGACGACTATTTTATTATTTATTGTTTTTTTTTTTCAAAAATCCTAAATCCTAACTGTTAAAAAATGTTGAATGCCTTCACACTACAATAAAAATGATCTAATGCAACCATTTAAAAGGCTATTTGCAACAAAATTGGAATCAATTTCGACTATTACAAAAAAGTTCCATACAAATTTAATTTGCAACCGTTTTGCAACCAAAAATAATTCGTTGAAACTAAAGACTCTTTTTGCAATGAGGACTTCTCACCACAATTTTGCAACGAATATTTTTTGCATCGACACATAATTTGCAAAGGTTTTATTTTGCAACGGTAACTTTTGCAGCATCAACATTTTGCAACAACTAACAGGTTACCCACATATCACAAAATCGCAACAGTATAAAGATAAACATAATATCAAAAAGAAACTAATAAATTCACATGTTTCAATATCTGTAAATTTACGCACAAATACAAGATTTTGATTACATGTAAAGATAACAATATGTCTAAAAGAAACATATCTAAAATCTAGATAATTTTTTTTACAGTTATTGATGTGAACATCATATAAGTTAGTTGGGTGGTGAATTCTTGTTTATCTCTCTCTCTCTCTCTCTCTCTCTCTCTCCTCTCTCTCTCTCTCTCTCTCTCTCTCTCTCTCTCTCTCTCTCTCTCCTCTCTCTCTCTCTCTCTCTCTCTCTCTCTCTCTCTCTCTCTCTCTCTCTCTCTCTCTCTCTCTCTCTCTCTCTCTCTCTCTCCTTCTAATTCCAATTGACCTTTCAAGCACACTTCACAAGCTAACATCCAATCCTCCGACACTTTCTTTAAAGTAGCTTCATAACATAATTTTGCAACGGTAAATAGTAAAAATAAATTTAAAAGAAAATAATTCAGATTTTGCAACCAATTTGCAACCATTTCTTTGACGTCGCTTTTCGGTTGGTAATTAGTTGCAATATGGTTGTAAATTTGTATCCAAATTCTACCGTTGCAAACTTTTCGTTGCATTAGCCTGTTTTTGTAATAGAGTCAATCAACCATTTTTTTGTCTTCATCTTCTATTTGTTTCTTTTTGTCGGAGATCTTTGTCGTTGACAACAAAAGTTGATCATCTAATTGCCGCTCCCTCCTAAAGGCAAAGCAAGTCATGACGTAAACAAAAACGTCACGCAAAGGAAGATGCCGCAAGCAATAAACAATTATGCCGCCAAATACAATTACGCTTCCGCTCAAGAAAACAAAAAAGAAGACGAGGAAAAGAAGAAGAATTAAAATATTTATTCCAGTTTGTCGTCCAAAAGGTTGTCATTCAAACTGCGAGGGAGTATTAGACGACCCAAGCCATTGTGGGCTTGAGGTCAATTAGACTTAGGGTTTAGCTTATGTTGATTATTGAAAATGCTATATATCTAATATAAATATATATGCTATCTCTTATAATATTCATTCAATCAATAAAAGTATTGTGTTATTTTACAATATTTTGTACTAGTTCCGAAGCCCGTCCGCTAGACGGGCGTGCTTTTTGATTCTCGTTTGAATAGTTTAAGTATTTTTTTATGAAATATAATATCGATAAGATGGAAGGAAAGGATAAATTTGTAGCAAATACAAATTATATAAATTAAATCTAAAACAATAATAAAACATATTAAACTATACTAATGTTTGGTAGTTTTTATTGTATAATTAGTAGCAATATAAACCTCTAAAGATTCAAAAAATTCAACCTTGTTTTAGGGTTTTGGAATGTTGCTTAAAAAATATTGTTTTAATTGAGAAAATAGACTTTTTAGTAGCTATACTACTATAACACCCCATTTTGATAAATGGAATGTCACGCGTGAGGTATGGCGTGTCATCAAAGCATACAAGGAATAAATGTCTAAAATATTACATGACCATAAAAGGAAATACCGGAATCAAACATCGGTAGTCCAAAAGTAAAGCTCATCACACACAAACATAAGTACTGTAAATGAAAGGATTAAACTATGTCCATGGAAAGAGTATCAAAGTATAGATAATGCATAAAGTAAAGAAAGGCTAGAAAGCTTCCAGTCCATATGCACGTACGCTTAAAGTCTACGAGCGTCCCTGAGTACCTGCCGTTTTGGGAACATGAAAAGGAAAACGGTTGAGCAATACGCTCAGTGCACGGATGTACAAATAAAGCATGAATAATATAATCATATAAGCATGAAACAGCGGAAGAAACTATGTCATGAATAACCCGGTTAAGTCCTAGTAAAACTGGTTTTATAGTTTGAAAAGCCTTATGTTTATCTTGTAAAAACTGTTTAATATATTTTACCATTAGCCAATATAGGTCATGAAAATCAACGTACATGAATACTTGGAGGGGTGACCTCGTCATGCAAATTAGAGGGGATGCCTCTAATTTAATATACTGGTTTTGGGTAGGAGGGATCAGATCCTTGTGAAGAATGCTAGGCACACACCACATTCACACTGAGTAATCTGCTGAAAACATGTAACTAGGATGCACCCATACGCCCCACATGATAAATATAATAATATGGCCAAAAGCTAAAGGGACGCCACGAGCAATGTCACACCCCACCATGGCAGAATATGGGACGCGACGTATGGATATCATCACAACAATAGTGTATCTATAGAGATAACTAAATGAAATGGAAATATCATAAATGGTGACACAATGTCATAAAGATATCTCAAACAATACAAGCATCTAGGTAAGTAGGTAACAGGTCTACCTCTTACCAAAGACATACAATTAACAAATAACAAACATATAGGTGTCTACAAAGAATCACTTATTCAAACATAAATAAAGAATAAGAGGAAAGGGGGTTCCTCCAAATACAATCCTAAGCCTTCCAGCTAGCCACTCCTATTCTCACGCTTAACCGCATTCTCACCTGAAAGAGACACTAAAACACGTCAACATAAAGTTGGTGAGAGTCATAGCTTTAGACTCCAACGCCAAATCAGGTATAAGCTGTGAATAACAACCATCAATAAAAGAACATATGGACAATGTGCTACAATTATGTATTAACAACTAGTATTCAAGACTAACCAATCACCACAAATCCAAGGCTCCAAGCCTTACCAATCACCACAATTCCAAGGCTGCAAGCCTTACCAATAACCATGGTCCCATAGGCGCCCATAAACCTATGAACCAATCCCAAGGCCCCGCCTTGTCAACATCCCCTTGGTACCAAGTGAAACTACAATAACTGAGACGGTACGTGTCCCCCGATCCAAATCATAAACACAATCAAGAATCACATAGTAGTTAATCACATAAGTGTACTCACAAGTCCATCAAAAACCATAAAAACATTCACAACATTCTTTACAAAACCATACAGTGTCTCTTCCATCCCATCTGGAATTCAAATCATAAAAAGACATGAGACTATGAAACTCACCTGAACAAGCTTCTCCAAGTACCCGCGCTCTAGCACAAATCTTTAACCCTTATGCAATATTTACGGTTTGATCTTCCCCCATGGATGTTTCAACTGATATTAGGTATATTTTAGGGTTATGGGTCGTTTTTAGGGGTCTAGGGGTGTTTATATAAGCTTTGGTAACCTCCTTAACAAGTTTGAGCCCAAAAGGGACTCTACTTGGGCCTTTCCTACCTGTTTCCTTCCTTTAGTCGGCCATAACAGCCCATCCACGACCCACCCCCTTAAATTTAGGTTATTTACACTCTCCCCCTTCTATTTTATGTTTACCTATACTTCCATACACTTCCAGGTCGAAACCGGACACCCTTTCGCTAATTTTTCGACTTTCTGCGTAATTTTCGATCTTAACTTTATTTTCAAAACTTTCCTAAAATAGAAAACTCCTATAATACATAGAATATAGATAATATATATCTAATGTACATATATCACGTATGATACATACACAAAATCCTACGAAAACGATAATTCAACTTTCATTTCATTTCACTTCATTTTCGCGTGATCTCATTTCATTTCACTTCATTTCATTTCATTTCACTTCATAGTCACTATAATGTGAGCTTATGATTCATGAAATAACCATTCATCGATTTACTTAAGATCACTTCGTACTCATAAACGATGTCCAAACCATCCTCATTCACACCAAATAAACACGTAAACACATAAAACATATAGTCACACATAACACCCTAAAAATACGACTAAGTGACGAATCTCAAAACCAAGGTTGTCACATTACTCCCTCCTAATAGAAATCTCGTCCCAAGATTTACTCCTTAGGATCAAACACACAATCAGCAAATCACATGGGGATACTTGTTCTAATTGAACTCCTCTCATTTCCACGTGAACTTTAGTTCATGACTGAATTTACTACCCAACAATATTTAAATTCATTCCCAAACTCTTGACTTCACAGCCCAATGACTCTTTGACAAATCAAAGACTCTTATTAACACTAATCCCGAATAACCGTAAATGCAAATATGCATTCTCAAACTACATTTCCGAAATCTTAATACATGAAATATATCATGTATACCAACCAATTCCCCAGGTAATTCTATAACCATAAGCTATTGGTCCAATCTTTCCAAAGATCATAAATGGACATACAAAACTCGACCTCAACTTTTCTATTTTACCAAAACATGGCGCCCGTTACTATGGGTGAAACTTCCTACATAACTTTGTCACTAAACTGTAGTGGTTTTCTCCTTTTAAACATATCATCTCTTGTTTCTCTCGTCCTTTCCATAAACACCATTATTATATTAGCAACCTCTTTCACCAATTCTAGTCCGCAATAGGGGAAACTCACCCTATCCTTCCATATAGTGCCTCAAATGGCATTCATCGACTTCTAGTATGATAACTATCATTATATGAAAACTCAAACATTGCTAACGAGTTTCCCACCTCCATCTAAATCAGTCACCCAAGCTCTCAACACGACTCCTATACTTGTAGCAATATCTCACTTCGTCCATCCATTTTCAGTTAGGCGGATATACTCATGTCCAATCATGTTCATCAACTCCCTTTAGGCCATACCACAAACTACTTAAAAATTCTAATTTCCTTACACAAGTGACCTATGACGATATTTCACATATTGATTAGTTTATCACAACGAGGATCTTCCAATCCAAATCAACTTTTGATCTATACACATCACCAAAAGGACGGTTATCTCAGTTAGTCTATCAACTGCCATCCAAACCCATGCTACAACTACTTCCATAAAATTTAGATAGATCATTAGTAGCACCTATACACTTCTTTCTCACTTTTCTCCATGAAAGATTTTTTCTCCCTGATAGTCAACACTTCCTTTATACCTACACAATGTCTTACCTTCAAGGTCATAGTGCTCCTCATCTTGTCTCAGTTAGACCAAGCCCTTCGTCTCTCATGACACATCACATCTATAACTCCTCAACCATTCGATTATCGATACTAAGCCTTCCAATCAAACAGTATAGGTCAGTACCATTTCCTTTCCACACTACAACAATATTAGCATGCTTAGTGCCTTAGTCTACTCATTAGGCTATACCAAAGTTTTACCTTTGGTTTCTATCTCGACCTATTTCATTCATGATTCGCATCTATCCACACTTCCTTCTTCTTCCTCAGCTCATGACATACATCACGATGTTATGCTTCCCGTCTTTCAAGTCATCTATACCTCAAAATTTTTCCAAGTAGCTTCACTTGTTTTTCCTCACAATCAGTTCTCCTACTCCCTCCTAATAGGGACAGACTAGAGTTTTATGTGATCCCATGCGGATCACACTCTCATCTTATACCCATATTAGTTTCTATTTGTCTAAACTAAGCCATATTTTAAATTCTTATTCAAATCTCATACTTCTATTTTGATCTTGCACCCAACATGAGGTACTTTCAATTATCATCTTCTAGGAATACTTGGTGCTGGAGTATGCTCGTGTCATAATAAATAATTATACGGCTAGATACATGTGAGCCTATGGGGTCACACACATATACACAGAGGTACCACTTAATATATCATGTCTATTGTATTCACGGTATATATAATATTCGTAACTCGAGATAATGATTGGTCCTTTAATTACTAATTATAGACTTAGTAAAATGGACTTGAATAAATCATTATGACCATTTAAAGCCATAATGGTCGAATTAATATTGATTAAAATGATGGTCATACGTTTAGAATTTGTCAAATGATAAATTAAATTGTTTTGATCATTTACAATGTGTGTACAAAACAATATGAATAAAATACGCATGGTTCATTTTTTCAATCATTAAAAAAGACGGAAATACATATCATCAAAGTGGTGACTTGTTTTGTTGTCTTTTTGTTAAGCTTTAACTAATTGTAGTTAAAGGATTGATAAAAGGTTACGGGTACTAAGACTAGCATCGATTTGGTATACGATGAGGTGTAGTGTGTTTTTATATAGAGGCGATCTACTTTGATCACTTGGGTTTCTTGGTTAGATCATGTTTTGGTGATTGTTTCCGGCCAATCCTACCGAATCACGCTACAAAGGTATACTTTTATCTTCTTTATTATTTGATTAATCATATGACTCTATGGATCCGTTCATAGGTGCTTATTCCGCTGCGTTTCTATATGTTCTATATGATATTGATTATATTCAGCACCTATAGTGGTATCACGAGCCATCATAGATGTCATATGATTATCGGGTATGCGTAAAAATGGCTAAAAATAAGTGTTTTTGATGGTTTTGTTAAACCAATTTTAAAACAGCCCCTATGGCCTTATTTTCGAATTATTACAGATTTTTAGAAGGTCTTATAATCTGTTTTTAATGGTCTAATAGCCACGGGTTACGCATACTTTAATGGGTTTGTTACCGGGTACGTGTAAAATGACTTAAAAGCGTTTTTTGGAACGATTTTTGAATCGGGTTTTCAACAGCCCTTATGACTATTATTTCTGTAATTAAATGATAATTATAAGGTTTCTAAAATTTTTTTTTAAGGTCATAAGGTAATTGGTTACACGTACCAATCAGGGGTTTAATTAATTGTTGATTATTGCTTCGACTTCGTTGGCTAACAAGTGTTTCTTGTT
Organism: Glebionis coronaria; assembly: GCA_025667525.1. Classification (NCBI taxonomy): domain Eukaryota; kingdom Viridiplantae; phylum Streptophyta; class Magnoliopsida; order Asterales; family Asteraceae; genus Glebionis; species Glebionis coronaria. The sequence goes on from JANFOE010000339.1 coordinate 88,539, forward strand.
GTTTAATTTTGTTTCCATGGAAAATACATGCATGTTTGGCCATGGACTTAGCCAACACCTTGTTATATTCATAATCTTATGGTATTATTATGTTTCGTATGCAAAGCTGATGAAATCCTAGACCAAATGTGACATGTTGTGTATTGATTTGCATTTAATTTCAGTTTTGGGGTTTGCCATTATTTCAGCTTAATTAATATGTTTTTGATGTTGTTTATAGCCATTGTTTGGGCACTTTACAGTAGTTTAATGACAGGTTAAATGTTTTTAGTCATAAATCAATTGTAACTGATGCTTGGATGGGAATTGCTAATGAATTAAAGACATATTGTGAAATTCAGAGCTGTTGAGTGGCCTGCACTAAAACGTGATTTCCTGGAGTTCTATAAGGAGATAGAAGCCCAATTTTGGTGTGCTGATTCACAACTCATGTGCCTTCAAAAGTCTCAACTGGAGCTCAGGCTAGGGAGGACTCCTACTATGGGTTTTGGGCCCTATAAGTCGACTGAAATGTTATGGCAGATTTGGGCCTCATGTTCACTTTGGGTTCTACTTGCTCTAGATGGTCTTGGAGCAAGTGGGAGCCCACTTTGTGGATGTGTTGACTTACCCTTAGTTGACTTCATGATCCTCGTGATGGCTCACGAGATCAAGCTTAGGTTTTTTATCGGTTCGAGGCTTTGCATACTTGTGGTTGTGTTGTTGCTTATTTGCTTGATATCTTGCTATAAATTGCAAATGTTTTTATAAAACTTGATACCAATCACAAACCTTTTATAAAACTAAATCTTTGATTTAGTTTAAAGTTTAAATACGATTTAAAACAAAAATCTTGTTTTCATAATAATTCATAACATGTTATGAATGTTATATGTTTTATGCATTGTCTAAACTAATAATACTTCCACTTAGGTTTTATATTAGTCTTTAACGTGGACAACTTGACACGCATAAATTAAAACAAGATTAGACTTAAGTTAAGAAATGTTTTTAACTTGTGCTACGATTGATGAATGCATGCTTCCTCGTACACACTTTTGATTTGTAAATCAAACTTTTATGCCCGTCTCAAATTTAAGTCATGCCATCCAATCGTTTGGGATCACTTGCAATTACTTTTTGCATCTTGTGAGACGGATGTGAATTGTAACCCAAGGTGATTATTATCTATGCGTGAGACCTAGACTTATTCTCGCATGTTCTCAAATTGGATGACTTAATCGGTACAACGGTGAGACCTTGACCGAGGCAAGGATGGGCTAAACATGCCAGTTTGACATTTAGTGAAATGTTTACTTGTGTCATGAGTCCCATAAGGATCTAAGAATTGCACAAGATTTGCAATTGATGAACGTCATCTACCTGTTGAATCTGTCATTGCTAGCAGATCAACTGATGTGGTGGTGGAACCTCAATGAGGATCTTAGCCTTTTCGTAAAATTAATTATTTTTATAAACTTGGGTAGTTAATTTTAAAAGGATAATTATCGAAAATACTAAATATGAACTTTGTATTTCTATTAATGATTTTGTGCAACAGAAACCGTAAACAAAGTTTGTTTCCTTTTGTGCTAGAGGAAAACAAACTAAGTCTTCTTTCCTTGTAAGAATAAGACTCGTTCCCATCCTTTCTCCTTGTATGAGAAAGCTGTACTAGGAACACTTGAATCTTCTCAATTCTAATCAATCTTAATACACACCTACTCAAGAAATCGCATTGTCTTGTAAGTCAAAACGATTAAGTACGGTTGCATATCTTAAAGTGTTAAGATATTGTATGAGTCTTGATTAGAAATTGAAGTCTCATTAAACCGTGAGAGGAAAGGAAATTACTAGCATTTTTTTATAGTATATTTTTGTTAGACACGTAATTATTCAAGTTTTTAGTGTTAATATCCCTTCGTTTTTGGCATAATAAATAGCAAAGCGTGTATGTTTTAGTGCATTTATCGTTTATATGCGTTGTTTATTATTGTAGGTACGGATATGAAGAAAAATTACAATAAACGAAGCCAAAGATCCAAAACGGACACGAGACATGGAAAGAAGACGGGAAATCGAGTTCGATAGCGCCTTCATATTTTATTGGGTCGGCCCGACACCATTTAAATGGGTCGGACCGACCCATTATTTGTCAAATGGACTTTAGATATCAAGATAACCCGAATGTGAAGCCCAGCAGCCCAAAATGGCCCAGCAGAAGAAGGCATCAAGCCCATATCGTTGGGGAAAGAAGACCAAAAGCCCATCAAAGCCCTGTTTGAAAAGAAAACATTTTTTTAGATGGGATCCAGGGGGAGGCTGCTTATAAAGAACGCATATATCTATCATTCCAGGGGGAGAGTAGCGAAAAAAATAGAGGCAGCTTTCATTTTTTTAGTAGTTAAAAATAAGAAAAAAAACAGATATCATATACTCACTATGATATATTATTTCCCTGCGTGTTTTTAGTAAAGGAGGAGAGGTCAGCCTCATTTTTTGTTTTGTTTTTTTATTCTCTGTTATTTTACTTCATTTTTTTTCGTAGGAAGATAGATCTTAATAGTAAATTTATAAACTGCTTCTCGTCTTCGTTTTATTATTACTTGTATTTCAATTTTAAAATTAATGAAAAGTTTGATTTCGTTTTAAGTTTAGATTCGGCTGTAGTTTATATTTGTCATTTGTAATTTGAAGTTTGAAAGCTTTTCGATTCGGTAAATAGAAGTTTGATTTATGAGGTTGACGATTTGCGGTTAATGATTGTTGAAGTTTATGATTCGGATTTGATGATTGATGAATAAGCTGTTTGGATATTATTAAGACTCTCTTCCTTTTCTCTTTGCCTTATTTTTTTTCCTTCTTCTTTTTTTCTTTTAAGTTTAGCCTATTTTTGAGCAACTATTTTTAGCCTATTTGGTTGTGGTTTAAGTTAGAATTGAGATTGCTGCTATATAAAAGAAGAATACTGATGGTGTAGTTTGGCTATGTTCGTTAGTTTAGGTCTAAAAATAATTAGAAAAATATAGTACTAATAATCTCGTAGTCTAAAGTTGCAAATATAAAAAGCTATTGGAAATAAAACAGAAGTAATTAAAAGAACGTTTAATGAGTTCTAAACAGGGACCTCACCATAATAACATATTCATGTTACCCATTGTGCCATTTCTATTAGTTTGTTTATGTTTGCTATAGTATAACTTGTAAAGATTAGTTAAACTATAATAATTAGTTTTATTAATTTAGTGTTAAATTTCTATGTAGTTTTAAATTAATTGCAAATTTGGTTTTAAATTAGATTTAAAATAAAATTAGTTTTACAAATTATAGTTTTCATAAAAAAATTTAAAATGTTTCTTTTAGCTTTATTGTCGTTAACGTTTTATGTTTAATGTTATCTCGGCGTATCCGCTTCATCACTTTCGGCGAGAAAGTTACAGGTTTATTAGACTTAGTTGATAAATAGAGTTCATACCTTAATTGGTTTAAAGTTTAATTATCGACTAAGTTTATTAAATCGGGTGATTAATTTTTCGTCTCCGGTTCGTCAATACGGGTTTTATGCTCTTATCTCTTTCCTTGTTTTTATTTCATTAGCTTAAATTTAATTGTTATTGTTGCCTTGTTTATGTTTAACTTTAATGTCGTGATTTGAGTACTTTTGATTATAGTTGTTTATTAGCATCTTTATTGTCATTATTATTATTTTAGATATCTCTCGCTTTATAATTTTAGTTTAATTTTCATTCTTATCGCTTTTATATAGTTTAATGTTTAGTCGTTAAAATTAGTATTTTTAAATATAAAACTCAAAAAACTCTTTTATTCGAGCATCAAACTTGAGACATAAATGCGGATTTCCATTCACACTTCGCCAGGAACTACGATAACCTTCGGGTGTACGAAAATGACTTATCAAATGGCGCCGCTGCCGGCTTTGTGTGTAGCGATATTGGCGTTGTGTTTTTTTAGTTGGTGACTTGAAGATCCTTTCGCTTTGAAACTTTATTTTCGTATTTGTATATATATATAATAAAAAAAAATTTTATTTTAAAAATCCAAAAAAAATATATAAAATTTATAAAAATCAAAAATATTTTCTTATTTTTTTTTATTGTCTTTATTACAATATATATCATATATATATATATATATATATATATATATATATATATATATATATATATATATATATATATATATATATATATATATATATATATATATATATATATATATATATATATATATATATATATATATATATATATATATATATATATATATATATAAATAGTTAAAAAAAAATATTCTTCTTTATCTTCTATTGTGTTTAATTCTTTTTCTCAACCCCTCTTATTTTTAATTCTTCATGGATTCATATTGTATAGGGTGTGGGTCGTCTGATAGTCAATCATGTTATTGGTGTTCATGCGAGCGGTGTGGTATGGCTATACCAAATCACGAATTTGGACATTGTTCATTTTACAATTGGACCAATTCACATTTCACCTCTAATGACACTATTTCACCCCCTCCCGTCTATGACAATCCCTATCCGCAACATGCACCGGGTTTTTCTCAATACCCGTGTTGCAATCATTGTGGGGGCCCTCACGATACTTCTTATTGTCAGCCAATGAATTATTATGAACCAAATCCGTGTTCTAATTCTTCTCAATCGATGAATTATGAGCCACATCCGTGCTATAATTCCGGTTTTCAAAATTTTGGACCCCCACATCCCACCCTCAATCATCAATCCTCTCAGAGAATTCAACAACTCAATGCTTTGAATGACGAAAGACAAGCCCTTCTTTTGAAACTTCACGACGGCTTAATTCGACTGACCGAGGCATTGGAGGAGCAACAACGACAACGACAAGAGCAAGTATCTAATCTTAGTGATTATACTCCGCCTCTTGTGCGTTCTTTCTATTATGATGATGATGACGATGAGAATACTATTTCTTGGAATGATCTTTGTGCTCAATGTCCTAGTGCAATTGTAATTCCTTCTCTCGACTTGCCGGCTCTCGAGCCTAAGGATTCTACCACTCCTATTCTCGATTCTTCCACTACGGAGACCGATGCCTCTCTCATCATGGGGGATGAGGGTCTTATCACTATTCCTTGTGATGAGATTCTTATTCCAATCCAAAGTGAGCCTACGGTTGCTTCCGATAGTGACGATGAGTGTGAATCTCTTTCTCGTGATGATTCATTACCTCCCACCGACATCTTGGGAGACGATTCTTTGGCTTTCTCTAATCCTCTCTTTGATCTCGATGATGATTTTACTTCTAGTGATGACGAGTCACTATCCGATAAAGACGTTCAGAAGGAAAATTTCAAGATTTATTCGAACCCTTTATTTGATTTTGATGACGCCTACATCTCTAGTGAGGTGAATCCTCTCTTTGAAGAGGGATTGAGGACATTGATAGCTCCGACTCTCCTGCTATTGATGAGCATTCGTTTTTAGCCATGCCACCTCCCATCGTAGAGGAGGTGGAGAGATTTGACCCTACCTTCCGTTTGATTCGGTCTGGAGAGGTGACGCGGGTGGTCGATATTTCTTCTGATATTTCTCATATTATGTTGCCACCCCCGTCCTACTGCGTGCACACCCAAGCAGGTGATGTATCGCTTTTACTCGCCTCATTTCATACCGGGAAATGAGGATGAGTGTTTTGATCCCGGAGGAGACGTTGATGTTGCTATTTCTTGTGATGTTTTATCGGTTATCCCGTCAACTCTTGCTTTGAGTTTCTATAAAGTGTTCTCAGGTGACACTTTGATATATTTTTCTCCCACCCTCCCGCCCTTGGCGAAGACGAGTATTCTTAAGGATCGCCTTTATACCTATTTCTCGTATGTTATAAGAATCCTTCTGCTTTTCTTCACTTATACTGTGGATTCTTCTTCTTTATTCTCATCCGGTAATGAGGATAAGATCTTTGACCCTGGCATATCTGTTTTGAGCCAGTGGTGATTCTCTTGCTTCCCTATGGACCATTTAATTCGGGGTCGAGTCAGGCTCGTGACTCGGTTAACAAAAACAAGCGCTTCTCGGGAGGCAACCCGATGATCTATCCTTTTTATTTATTTTCTATCATAAGTGTAGGGGCGTGTGCTTCTCTCCATGTGTGCTTGTTGGTTTTTGTTTTTGTGTGCAGGTTCCCTTGGATCGAGAAGACTTTCAGAAGGTTGATGTTGCTGTTTTCCATCATCTTCTTCATTCAGTCTCCGATCGATCTTCATGTCTATATCAGGGGAGTACTCAGTTCTCATCTTTATCCATACATATTTGATTGTGTTCTCCTTCTTACACTTGGAATTCTAGCATTTGCCTTTTGTGTTCTTAAGTGTAGGGGTAGCACCTTATCACTTTTGAACATTGAGGCCAATGTTCGGTTCTAAGTGTAGGGGGTTTATATCATATGGATCATATTCTTGCCTACTTGTTTGCCCTCTTGCATCCTATTTTGATCAAATGTCTGTTTGTTTTTATTTTATTTTATTAAAAGTAATAAAACGTTTTTGACCGTGCGTGATTGACTTGTCCCGTAGGCTAGAACAAAGGGGATCCTGACTCTGCCTGAGTGTTGATCTGGCTGCTCCCTTTACTTTTAGACTAAGCTTTTAGGAATTGTGCGAATAAAAATGCTAAACGTGGAGTAATTGGTTCTCTTTAGAGCTTATATGAATAACCTGTGGCTTTTCCTCCTAGATTGTAACTAGACTTAATAAGTGTGTTTTTTTTTCAAGCTTTTGAACGTTAAAAATTGTGTTGTTATGCAAAAATAAATTCTTATCCAATTTTGATATAGAGTCCTAGTTCAACTTTTTATTTAACTTTGAGTGAAAGCATACTTTCTTAAATTTGAAATAATGTTGCGTGAATAAATATGTTGAAAAAAAAAATAATAATAAAAAAATGATGAAAAAAAAGAAGAAAAGAAAAAAGAAGAAGAATAGAAAAAAAAGAGAAAAAAAAATATATATATTTGAACAAAAAAAAAGAAAAAAAAAGAATAAGAAAAAAAAAAATATAAATAAGAGTTTTATGTTTTTGTTGCTTCAATTATAATTGTGAGAAACTTGCTTTTTCTTAAATTTAAATCCGAAGTTGAACTAGAATTCGTCATATTTGTATAAGAGTTTAGACGGTAATTGAGAATGTAGAAGTCAAAGGTCCCGTGAGCTCCGATACTATTCTCGAGGGTGTAAAAACCTAGCCTCCTAAGCTTTGCTAAGGACAAGCTGAGAAGAAAGTCGCAACATGGAGTGATCTCTCCTTTGAATCTTCATTCTCTAATTACCGTCGTTGTTTTTTCATCTAAGTGTCTTTTATTAGCTTAGCGGTGATTTCAAGATCTTCGATTTCAAAATCCCGCCAATCCCGATACCATTCTCCGTGGGGTGTCAAAAGCCCGGGCACTTAACCGATTAGGTTGGGACGTTCCGAGAAGAAAGCCGCTACATGGGAAAGGCCATTTTTGAATCTTAAATCTCGTGATACTCGGTGAGACTAATATCCCACTTAGATGATTAGCAACCATAACAAATGTCGATTTGAACGATCAAAAATTTAAAAAAATGAACACACTTTCCTAGTCTCTTATAATTGTGGGAGTGAAAAGTTATATTTACATAGGTTATTAGTATAAGTAGTGTTAGCATTTTGCCAAAACGTGTGCACAAGGAATCTTAGCTTAGTTGGGAGTAATAAAAAGAGGATGACGATATTTATTCCCTGGAGACACCCAGTTTGCGTGTTTCCCGTTCTATGATCCTTATACCTTGAATAAAAAGTCGAGCATGGCGGGTCACTATGAACTTTTATTTTTCTTTTATAAAAAAAAAAACAAATTTTGAATAAAGTAGTTTTAAAATTGTTTTTGGATTTAACGTTTGTCATAATAGTTGCTTGGGGGCAAGCAACGTCTTAAGTGTAGGGGTGTGTTAGACACGTAATTATTCAAGTTTTTAGTGTTAATATCCCTTCATTTTTGGCATAATAAATAGCAAAGCGTGTATGTTTTAGTGCATTTATCGTTTATATGCGTTGTTTATTATTGTAGGTACGGATATGAAGAAAAATTACAATAAACGAAGCCAAAGATCCAAAACGGACACGAGACATGGAAAGAAGACGGGAAATCGAGTTCGATAGCGCCTTCATATTTTATTGGGCCGGTCCGACACCATTTAAATGGGTCGGACCGACCCATTATTTGTCAAATGGACTTTAGATATCAAGATAACCCGAATGTGAAGCCCAGCAGCCCAAAATGGCCCAGCAGAAGAAGGCATCAAGCCCATATCGTTGGGGAAAGAAGACCAAAAGCCCATCAAAGCCCTGTTTGAAAAGAAAATATTTTTTTAGATGGGATCCAGGGGGAGGCTGCTTATAAAGAACGCATATATCTATCATTCCAGGGGGAGAGTAGCGAAAAAAATGGAGGCAGCTTTCATTTTTTTAGTAGTTAAAAATAAGAAAAAAACAGATATCATATACTCACTATGATATATTATTTCCCTGCGTGTTTTTAGTAAAGGAGGAGAGGTCAGCCTCATTTTTTGTTTTGTTTTTTTTATTCTCTGTTATTTTACTTCATTTTTTTTTTCGTAGGAAGATAGATCTTAATAGTAAATTTATAAACTGCTTCTCGTCTTTGTTTTATTATTACTAGTATTTAAATTTTGAAATTAATGAAACGTTTGATTTCGTTTTAAGTTTAGATTCGGCTGTAGTTTATATTTGTCATTCGGAATTTGAAGTTTGAAAGCTTTTCGATTCGGTAAATAGAAGTTTGATTTATGAGGTTGACGATTTGCGGTTAATGATTGTTGAAGTTTATGATTCGCATTTGATGATTGATGAATAAGCTGTTTGGATATTATTAAGACTCTCTTCCTTTTCTCTTTGCCTTATTTTTTTTCCTTCTTTTTTTTTTCTTTTAAGTTTAGCCTATTTTTGAGCAACTATTTTTAGCCTATTTGGTTGTGGTTTAAGTTAGAATTGAGATTGCTGCTATATAAAAGAAGAATACTGATGGTGTAGTTTGGCTATGTTCGTTAGTTTAGGTCTAAAAATAATTAGAAAAATATAGTACTAATAATCTCGTAGTCTAAAGTTGCAAATATAAAAAGCTATTGGAAATAAAACATAAGTAATTAAAAGAACGTTTAATGAGTTCTAAACAGGACCTCACCATAATAACATATTCATGTTACCCATTGTGCCATTTTTATTAGTTTGTTTATGTTTGCTATAGTATAACTTGTAAAGATTAGTTAAACTATAATAATTAGTTTTATTAATTTAGTGTTAAATTTCTATGTAGTTTTAAATTAATTGCAAATTTGGTTTTAAATTAGATTTAAAATAAAATTAGTTTTACAGATTATAGTTTTCATAAAAAATTTAAAATGTTTCTTTTAGCTTTATTGTCGTTAACGTTTTATGTTTAATGTTATCTCGGCGTATCCGCTTCATCACTTTCGGCGAGAAACTTACGGGTTTATTAGACTTAGTTGATAAATAAAGTTCAGACCTTAATTGGTTTAAAGTTTAATTACCGACTAAGTTTATTAAATCGGGTGATTAATTTTTCGTCTCCGGTTCGTCAATACGGGTTTTATGCTCTTATCTCTTTCCTTGTTTTTATTTCATTAGCTTAAATTTAATTGTTATTGTTGCCTTGTTTATGTTTAACTTTAATGTCGTGATTTGAGTAGTTTTGATTATAGTTGTTTATTAGCATCTTTATTGTCATTATTATTATTTTAGATATCTCTCGCTTTATAATTTTAGTTTAATTTTCATTCTTATCGCTTTTATATAGTTTAATGTTTAGTCGTTAAAATTAGTATTTTTAAATATAAAACACAAAAAACTCTTTTATTCGAGCATCAAACTTGAGACATAAATGCGGATTTCCATTCACACTTCGCCAAGAACTACGATAACCTTCGGGTGTACGAAAATGACTGTATCAAATGGCGCCGTTGCCGGCTTTGTGTGTAGCGATATTGGCGTTGTGTTTTTTTAGTTGGTGACTTGAAGATCCTTTCGCTTTGAAAGTTTATTTTCGTATTTGTATATATATATAATAAAAAAAAATTAATTTTAAAAATCCAAAAAAAAAATATATAAAATTTATAAAAATCAAAAATATTTTCTTATTTTCTTTTATTGTCTTTATTACTATATATATCATATATATATATATATATATATACATATATATATATATATATATATACATATATATATATATATATATATATATATATATATATATATATATATATATATATATATATATATATATATATATATATATATATATATATATATATATATATATATATATATATATATATATATATATATATATATATATATATATATATATATATATATATATATATATATATATATATATATATATATATATATATATATATACATATATATATATATATATATATATATATATATTTAAAGTTAAGAAAAAATATTCTTCTTTATCTTCTATTGTGTTTAATTCTTTTTCTCAACCCCTCTTATTTTTAATTCTTCATAGATTCATATTGTATAGGGTGTGGGTCGTCTGATAGTCAATCATGTTATTGGTGTTCATGCGAGCGGTGCGGTATGGCTATACCAAATCACGAATTTGGACATTGTTCATTTTGCAATTGGACCAATTCACATTTCACCTCTAATGACACTATTTCACCCCCTCCCGTCTATGACAATCCCTATCCGCAACATGCACCGGGTTTTTCTCAATACCCGTGTTGCAATCATTGTGGGGGCCCTCACGATACTTCTTATTGTCAGCCAATGAATTATTATGAACCAAATCCGTGTTCTAATTCTTCTCAACCGATGAATTATGAGCCACATCCGTGCTATAATTCCGGTTTTCAAAATTTTGGACCCCCACATCCCACCCTCAATCATCAATCCTCTCAGAGAATTCAACAACTCAATGCTTTGAATGACGAAAGACAAGCCCTTCTTTTGAAACTTCACGACGGCTTAATTCGACTGACCGAGACATTGGAGGAGCAACAACGACAACGACAACGACAAGAGCAAGTATCTAATCTTCGTGATTATACTCCGCCTCTTGTGCGTTCTTTCTATTATGATGATGATGACGATGAGAATACTATTTCTTGGAATGATCTTTGTGCTCAATGTCCTAGTGCAATTGTAATTCCTTCTCTCGACTTGCCGGCTCTCGAGCCTAAGGATTCTACCACTCCTATTCTCGATTCTTCCACTACGGAGACCGATGCCTCTCTCATCATGGGGGATGAGGGTCTTATCACTATTCCTTGTGATGAGATTCTTATTCTAATCCAAAGTGAGCCTACGGTTGCTTCCGATAGTGACGATGAGTGTGAATCTCTTTCTCGTGATGATTCATTAACTCCCACCGACATCTTGGGAGACGATTCTTTGGCTTTCTCTAATCCTCTCTTTGATCTCGATGATGATTTTACTTCTAGTGATGACGAGTCACTATCCGATGAAGACGTTCAGAAGGAAAATTTCAAGATTTATTCGAACCCTTAATTTGATTTTGATGACGCCTACATCTCTAGTGAGGTGAATCCTCTCTTTGAAGAAGGGATTGAGGACATTGATAGCTCCGACTCTCCTGCTATTGATGAGCATTCGTTGTTAGCCATGCCACCTCCCATCGTAGAGGAGGTGGAGAGATTTGACCCTACCTTCCGTTTGATTCGGTCTGGAGAGGTGACGCGGGTGGTCGATATTTCTTCTGATATTTCTCATATTATGTTGCCACCCCGTCCTACTGCATGCACACCCAAGCAGGTGATGTATCGCTTTTACTCGTCTCATTTCATACCGGGAAATGAGGATGAGTGTTTTGATCCCGGAGGAGACGTTGATGTTGCTATTTCTTGTGATGTTTTATCGGTTATCCCGTCAACTCTTGCTTTGAGTTTCTATAAAGTGTCCTTGGGTGACACTTTGATATATTTTTCTCCCACCCTCCCGCCCTTGGCGAAGACGAGTATTCTTAAGGATCGCCTTTATACCTATTTCTCGTATGTTATAAGAATCCTTCTGCTTTTCTTCACTTATACTGTGGGTTTTTCTTCTTTATTCTCATCCGGTAATGAGGATAAGATCTTTGACCCTGGCATATCTGTTTTGAGCCAGTGGTGATTCTCTTGCTTCCCCATGGACCATTTAATTCGGGGTCGAGTCAGGCTCGTGACTCGGTTAACAAAAACAAGAGCTTCTCGGGAGGCAACCCGATGATCTATCCTTTTTATTTATTTTCTAACATAAGTGTAGGGGCGTGTGCTTCTCTCCATGTGTGCTTGTTGGTTTTTGTTTTTGTGTGCAGGTTCCCTTGGATCGAGAAGACTTTCAGAAGGTTGATGTTGCTGTTTTCCATCATCTTCTTCATTCAGTCTCCGATCGATCTTCATGTCTATATCAGGGGAGTACTCAGTTCTCATCTTTATCCATACATATTTGATTGTGTTCTCCTTCTTACACTTGGAATTCTAGCATTTGCCTTTTGTGTTCTTAAGTGTAGGGATAACACCTTATCATTTTTGAACATTGAGGCCAATGTTCGGTTCTAAGTGTAGGGGGGTTTATATCATATGGATCATATTCTTGCCTACTTGTTTGCCCTCTTGCATCCTATTTTGATCAAATGTCTGTTTGTTTTTATTTTATTTTATTAAAAGTAATAAAACGTTTTTGACCGTGCGTGATTGACTTGTCCCGTAGGCTAGAACAAAGGGGATCCTGACTCTGCCTGAGTGTTGATCTGGCTGCTCCCTTTACTTTTAGACTAAGCTTTTAGGAATTGTGCGAATAAAAATGCTAAACGTGGAGTAGTTGGTTCTCTTTAGAGCTTATATGAATAACCTGTGGCTTTTCCTCCTAGATTGTAACTAGACTTAATAAGTGTGTTTTTTTTTTCAAGCTTTTGAACGTTAAAAATTGTGTTGTTATGAAAAAATAAATTCTTATCCAATTTTGATATAGAGTCCTAGTTCAACTTTTTATTTAACTTTGAGTGAAAGCATACTTTCTTAAATTTGAAATAATGTTGCGTGAATAAATATGTTGAAAAAAAAATAATAAAAAATGATGAAAAAAAAGAAGAAAAGAAAAAAAAAGAAGAATAGAAAAAAAAAGAGAAAAAAAATATATATATTTGAAAAAAAAAAGAAAAAAAAAGAATAAGAAAAAAAAAATATAAATAAGAGTTTTATGTTTTTGTTGCTTCAATTATTATTGTGAGAAACTTGCTTTTTCTTAAATTTAAATCCGAAGTTGAACTAGGATTCGTCAATTTTGTATAAGAGTTTAGACGGTAATTGAGAATGTAGAAGTCAAAGGTCCTGTGAGCTTCGATACTATTCTCGAGGGTGTAAAAACCTAGCCTCCTAAGCTTTGCTAAGGACAAACTGAGAAGAAAGTCGCTACATGGAGTGATCTCTCCTTTGAATCTTCATTCTCTAATTACCGTCGTTGTTTTTTCATCTAAGTGTCTTTTATTAGCTTAGCGGTGATTTCAAGATCTTCGATTTCAAAATCCCGCCAATCCCGGTACTATTCTCCGTGGGGTGTCAAAAGCCCGGGCACTTAACCGATTAGGTTGGGACGTTCCGAGAAGAAAGCCGCTACATGGGAAAGGCCATTTTTGAATCTTAAATCTCGTGATACTCGGTGAGACTAATATCCCACTTAGATGATTAGCAACCATAACAAATGTCGATTTGAACGATCAAAAATTTAAAAAAATGAACACACTTTCCTAGTCTCTTATAATTGTGGGAGTGAAAAGTTATATTTACATATGTTATTAGTATAAATAGTGTTAGCATTTTGCCAAAACGTGTGCACAAGGAATCTTAGCTTAGTTGGGAGTAATAAAAAGAGGATGACGATATTTATTCCCTGGAGACACCCAGTTTGCGTGTTTCCCGTTCTATGATCCTTATACCTTGAATAAAAAGTCGAGCATGGCGGGTCACTATGAATTTTTATTGTTCTTTCATAAATAAAAAAAAACAAATTTTGAATAAAGTAGTTTTAAAATTGTTTTTGGATTTAACGTTTGTGATAATAGTTGCTTGGGGGCAAGCAACGTCTTAAGTGTAGGGGTGTGTTAGACACGTAATTATTCAAGTTTTTAGTGTTAATATCCCTTCATTTTTGACATAATAAATAGCAAAGCGTGTATGTTTTAGTGCATTTATCGTTTATATGCGTTGTTTATTATTGTAGGTACGGATATGAAGAAAAATTACAATAAACGAAGCCAAAGATCCAAAACGGACACGAGACATGGAAAGAAGACGGGAAATCGAGTTCGATAGCGCCTTCATATTTTATTGGGCCGGCCCGACACCATTTAAATGGGTCGGACCGACCCATTATTTGTCAAATGGACTTTAGATATCAAGATAACCCGAATGTGAAGCCCAGCAGCCCAAAATGGCCCAACAGAAGAAGGCATCAAGCCCATATCGTTGGGGAAAGAAGACCAAAAGCCCATCAAAGCCCTGTTTGAAAAGAAAACATTTTTTTAGATGGGATCCAGGGGGAGGCTTCTTATAAAGAACACATATATCTATCATTCCAGGGGGAGAGTAGCGAAAAAAATGGAGGCAACTTTCACTTTTTTAGTAGTTAAAAATAAGAAAAAAAACAGATATCATATACTCACTATGATATATTATTTCCCTGCGTGTTTTTAGTAAAGGAGGAGAGGTCAGCCTCATTTTTTGTTTTGTTTTTTTTATTCTCTGTTATTTTACTTCATTTTTTTTTTCTTAGGAAGATAGATCTTAATAGTAAATTTATAAACTGTTTCTCGTCTTCGTTTTATTATTACTTGTATTTCAATTTTGAAATTAATGAAAAGTTTGATTTCGTTTTAAGTTTAGATTCGGCTGTAGTTTATATTTGTCATTCGTAATTTGAAGTTTGAAAGCTTTTCGATTCGGTAAATAGAAGTTTGATTTATGAGGTTGAGGATTTGCGGTTAATGATTGTTGAAGTTTATGATTCGCATTTGATGATTGATGAATAAGCTGTTTGGATATTATTAAGACTCTCTTCCTTTTCTCTTTGCCTTATTTTTTTCCTTCTTTTTTTTTCTTTTAAGTTTAGCCTATTTTTGAGCAACTATTTTTAGCCTATTTGGTTGTGGTTTAAGTTAGAATTGAGATTGCTGCTATATAAAAGAAGAATACTGATGGTGTAGTTTGGCTATGTTCGTTAGTTTAGGTCTAAAAATAATTAGAAAAATATAGTACTAATAATCTCGTAGTCTAAAGTTGCAAATATAAAAAGCTATTGGAAATAAAACAGAAGTAATTAAAAGAACGTTTAATGAGTTCTAAACAGGGACCTCACCATAATAACATATTCATGTTACCCATTGTGCCATTTCTATTAGTTTGTTTATGTTTGCTACAGTATAAGTTGTAAAGATTAGTTAAACTATAATAATTAGTTTTATTAATTTAGCGTTAAATTTCTATGTAGTTTTAAATTAATTGAAAATTTGGTTTTAAATTAGATTTAAAATAAAATTAGTTTTACAAATTATAGTTTTCATAAAAATTTTAAAATGTTTCTTTTAGCTTTATTGTCGTTAACGTTTTATGTTTAATGTTATCTCGGCGTATCCGCTTCATCACTTTCGGCGAGAAACTTACGGGTTTATTAGACTTAGTTGATAAATAAAGTTCAGACCTTAATTGGTTTAAAGTTTAATTATCGACTAAGTTTATTAAATCGGGTGATTAATTTTTCGTCTCCGGTTCGTCAATACGGGTTTTATGCTCTTATCTCTTTCCTTGTTTTTATTTCATTAGCTTAAATTTAATTGTTATTGTTGCCTTGTTTATGTTTAACTTTAATGTCGTGATTTGAGTAGTTTTGATTATAGTTGTTTATTAGCATCTTTATTGTCATTATTATTATTTTAGATATCTCTCGCTTTATAATTTTAGTTTAATTTTCATTCTTATCGCTTTTATATAGTTTAATGTTTAGTCGTTAAAATTAGTATTTTTAAATATAAAACTCAAAAAACTCTTTTATTCGAGCATCAAACTTGAGACATAAATGCGGATTTCCATTCACACTTCGCCAGGAACTACGATAACCTTCGGGTGTACGAAAATGACTGTATCAATTTTCCTTACACAAACTAGTTCCATAAGATTCTACACACCTTTGAGGTAAAGTAGAAAGAGGAATTGCATACAAAACTTTCAAGTTAATGGCATCGATGGAAATCCCATCATAAATATAGTAGAACTTGATACTTTTCTTTGAATATCTATGTACATATTTACTAGTCTACGAGACTCACATTGGCTATAGAAAGTATACAAATTGCTACTTGCTTTTTTACTAGTATAGATACATTCAAAATGTTGTCTAAACTAATGGGAGCAATGCATTTTTTTAACCATAGGACACACTTGTAAAGTTGTCTTATTCAGTGGGAGCTATGAGATTATCACCTTGTAAGTGACCCACTTAATTTCTAGATTGTCTTGAAATAACATTATAGTTTTCTAAGCCTTATTGCGTATTATTTTAAAAGATAACTAGTCGCTTTTCTGATGTCGCTTCCTGAAATATTATCTAAAAATAGTTATGCATGATTGCTTATTAAACGATGAAGTTCTACATAACCCTTCTATACAAGCTTGATTTAAGTATGACTTAAATTTTATTATATCTATAATATTTTAATATTATTCATATATGATGTTGTGTCATGCTCAAGTGGGAGAATTATTAGAGTGTGCAAGGTACAACACAATGTGGCTTATAATATTCTATTAGGACTTATACATATTGATGTATGTTGTCTAATAGAAAACTAATATCAAGAAATAATAAAAATTACTTCATCGCGTTACCTAAATGTTTTAGCTAATAAGCATATGTCTTCTTGTAAAGACATAAATATGAAGTATGTATATTAACTTGAAAATATTATTGAAGCCAAAAGTAGGCATTCAATAATACTTTATTTCTAGTATATTTATGTCTTCAAGTAAAGACATAAACATGAACTTCCTTGAATTGTTCAAAGACTTATAAAATAAAGTAAGTACTTGACTTGTTGTGTCTTCCTATTAGGGCATATACAATGAAGTTATTGGATTGTTCAATATCTTATAAAGTATATTTAGCGACCAACATGTTATGTTTTCTTGTTAAAACATGAACATGAAGTTCTTGAACTACTAAAATAATCATACTTTATAGCATGCAATCGGCTTGAATATATTGTTTATGCAATTTGGTTTGGCCAAATTACAAAATATGTGAGCCAAAGAGTATTATGTTATCAAAGGAATTGTGATACTGTCTCATAATTGCAACACTATGTCTCATGTGTCAAATCAAATACTATTGTTATTATTTGATCCTTGATAACATTAACTACTCTCTCTCTTGTATCTTATTAAGGTTAACAAAAATTTGAATATGCCCGTGCTTATTCAATATGGTTCCAAACAAGAAGGTAACTAAGAAACCATCAATTTATGGAATGGGATGACTCCCAGTAAGTCTTAGTTGAAGTCTTGAATTTGTTAAAATCATGTTAGACGTGCTATTAACAAAACTTGAATCAAGAAATTTCAGTGTATTTTATACATCCCAAACGAGAACAATTCATTGTTGCTCGACATGCTGTGTACTTGGAGAAAGTATCCTCTTACAAGAAGCAAGTGGGAGCCTTTGTGCATATTTGTAGAAAGTAAGAAATAAAATACAACCTTCTAAATACACTAGTGAACGACATAATGAGGCTGAGCATGTAAATGCAAAAGCCACAAATTGTTGTAACTCCCATTCGCATATCCGCAAGGATACCTCAAGCACATGAAGATATGAATGTCATGTCAATGTTGAGGAATATGAGTTAGAGGATCATTTTAAACCTCATAACTATCGAGACTCATTTTTAAATTTAGAATCTAATGAATGACTCAAACTATGAATGGTTAGATGTAGTCTATAAAAGAAAATCAATTTTGGAATTTGATTAGCTTTCACTAATCAGTAAGACTGATAGGTTATAAATGGTCTTCTATGAGAAGATTGGTATGGACACAATTGTACACATTTATCGACACTTTCTTTGAATAGAGTTTAAGGCATGCTCAAGCAATTGATCATGATTTAAGGCTTTCTTTTCTTTACGAGTGTTAAATTAATAAAGATATTAATTGCCATACTTGATTTCATGAATATGAAATATGGTAATTGGTGTACAAACTCTAGAAATCTAAGTGTGGATTAGAGCATGCATCTAGGAGCTAGAATCTTAAGTTTGAATCAAGGATATGATCATGATTAAAACAAAGATAACTCTCGAGTACCCTTAAAAGCTAGTAGGAGCATATTATTTTGTTTGTTTTAAATCTCATATGTTGTTAACATATTGGAAATATTATTCTATCAAAGCTAGTTTTTAATCCTTTACTTGGAATATATTTCTATTGAGAGATAAAAGAAGTAAAACATATAACCTTGGGACATATGCTTATTATAATAAGACATAGGCGATTAATAAGTCTAAATATGACACATCATTGAGAAAGTCTCAAAGTTCAATCTGACGTGATAAGATTGATTATGTACATGGAAACCTTTAGTTTACCTAGTGGATTCATTACATATGATATGTGATGTATTAAGACTAATGTTGATACTTGCATGAATGCTAGATGAACTGATCACAAAGTATCTAAGTGAAAGTCATTAGAATACTATATACTTGATCACCGTTTACGGATTTTAGCTAAGAAGATTAGTGTTGAGTTTATACACTAATACTTACTTTGATTGAGATGGTACTCAATACTAGTGATAGTAGGATTTCATCTTAAATGATAATACTACTACCTAGACGTGCTTGACAAAAAGCACTGTTGCATACTCATTAATAAAATAAGAATACTTTACAATTTTGGAAGTTGTTAAGAAGATTGTCTTAAATAGGGGTTCTTCTTGCTTCAAACCACCTACATATTGTACTATGGCGATGCTAGTATTATTATATTAGCACTTGAGCGCACATGTATAAAATGACAATCAACGTATTATTCAAAATCTTCACTATTTGTGAGATTCTGAAATAAGTATTCTCAAAGCTCACTCAAATGACAACTCAACTGGTCCTTGTGTAAATTCAATGTCTTGTAGCCAAATATGTTCATCATGCTTGGAACATTGTACTTTGACCTTAGAGTAGTCTCATGTATATTTGTTTTTTAGTATTTGGATAATGGAACGTTAAGCAGTTTTACTAAATAATGAATTGATAAACTTGGTATGATCGTCTTCATTTGTACTACTGTGTTCTATATTAGCATGTTTAATCCATGAATAATTTAGTTATTCTAAATTATCCATTGTCAGTTGACGATACGGGAGTATTGTCGAATTAAGACAAATGTGAGTTGGTCATATTCATTAGGAATGAATATTAATTGATGATGCCGCTAAAATCATATGTGTTCATTGGATGAACATTGGATTGACCCAACCTACGAGAATTCATTGCATGGATCAGCGTCAATAGTGAATCTCGCAAGTGGTTGAATCTCTCATCCTTAGACTTGAGATGCAAGTAGGTTTTGTATGTGTGAAATGTCAATCTTTGATATCGTTCAACGTTGTTCTGAACAAGGCTGCCATAAAGACCATTTTCAGGTGCGATGTAAAACACATGAACGACACGTGTAGTCAAAAGAGGATTTGTTCCTCCACATGTATTGGAGTTAGATACTACTGGGCCCCTCGATGAATTGTACAGATGTATGTGTGGCCACACCCAAATGTAATTAAGATGATACTTGATTAATTTGGTAATCTAGTTCAATATCTATATCGAGAAACAGAATAGTTAAACTTAAGAATGACTGTTGATCCATGTCTAAAGTTTAATAGAGTATTTGAAGGAAAAGGATGACTGATATCTAAACCATTTAAATGAGATGTTTAAGAAACTATCCTCATATGTCTCTGGGGGCATTGGCGTGTTGCTAGACGCTAACCTTTGCTTGTATAACTACTTGAGTATTATGACGTGCGCAAGTGGGAGCTGCTAGAGTATGCTCGTGTCATAATAAATAATTATACGGCTAGATACATGTGAGCCTATGGGGTCACACACATATACACAGAGATGCCACTTAATATATCATGTCTATTGTATTCACGGTATATATAATATTCGTAACTCAAGATAATGATTGGTCCTTTAATTACTAATTATAGACTTAGTAAAATGGACTTGAATAAATCATTATGACTATTTAAAGCCATAATGGTCGAATTAATATTGATTAAAATGATGGTCATACGTTTAGAATTTTTCAAATGATAAATTAAATTGTTTTGATCATTTACAATGTGTGTACAAAACAATATGAATAAAAGACGTATGGTTCAATTTTTTCAATCATTAAAAAAGGCGAAAATACATATCATCAAAGTGGTGACTTGTTTTGTTGTCTTTTTGTTAAGCTTTAACTAATTGTAGTTAAAGGATTGATAAAAGGTTACGGGTACTAAGACTAGCATCGATTTGGTATACGATGAGGTGTAGTGTGTTTCTATATAGAGATGATCTACTTTGATCACTTGGGTTTCTTGGTTAGATCATGTTTTGGTGATTGTTTCCGGCCAATCCTACCGAATCACGCTACAAAGGTATACTTTTATCTTCTTTATTATTTGATTAATCATATGACTCTATGGATCCGTTCATAGGTGCTTATTCCGCTGCGTTTCTATATGTTCTATATGATATTGATTATATTCAGCACCTATACTTGGTTCTCTCCTTGCATGGTTCTCCCTAATTCCTACACTATCCCATCCAACAGAAATTCCATACTTCATTCATCAAATCTATGGAAATCGCTAGTGCATTGGATAATGCATAACTGTCTCTTCCAGAGATCTTTCATAACACCTTCACAAAACCGACTCTCTAATCACTTCTCCATGAACTTATTCAACTCAGCTTCACTACTCATCCCTCGATATTGATTTCCACAAAAATTCTATCCGCGTAGTCACTCGACTCCCCTTGTTACCTCCACGAGTTCTTAATCTCCCATGTTATGTATTCAATTCATCACGATCCACTAGTTCAGCTCTTTGTAACTCCACTCCGGTACTCGATCTGTCCTTCTTCGTCACGAACCATAAGGAGATTCCCATCATAGTTCTTGTCACCTTTCCAGTCCTTGTAACTTCCGTGACTCCTTCAAAATCTCTTGCTTCCTTCTAGCAGCCGGCACGTAGTCCTTTCAGCTCCTTGATTCACGATATAGCTCTTCACGCACTCCTTCTCGTCTCTATGATGTTACCTAGGAACTACACACTACCCAATAGCCTCTAACTTCAACTCATCTACCACAATATTTCTAAAGGTACTTCAACCCCTCAATGGCTCACTCTTCCTTACTTGTTGTAATCACCACTAATCAGCCTCCTACCAGTCATTCTTTCACATCTATGTTTTCCTTCACGTGTCTACTACTACCCCGCCTCCATAACTATACCAATTCCCTTGCGTGTTATTTGCCAAATCTTTCCATTAGTAGAAAATTTCTACTGTACCCTCACATCGCTGGTACTTTCATCAATATCCTAATGGTACTTCAACCAACTTCTCATAGCATGACATCTCATTTCCACGACCAGTCAACTAACTTTACTTACTCCCTTATTCCCGTAACCAATCTAAGTTTCAAAACTCCACAAATCTTAATCATTCCTTCAACACAACCTTTAAACCAAAACACATCTCTGCATTCTAATATCTAACCATAAGTAATACTACCTAACTCTATTCTCTCATCCTAATGTTTCCACAACCGCATAACTAAATCAACCATGACGTGTACCAAAAGAATTCCAATGATCGCGTCCCATAATAGATATAGGGTAAACCGAAAGATCAACCATAATGAACCCTAGCCAAAACAACTAAAAACGAAACAATGTAATCCAAAAGATTCAATGGAGTGTACCAACAACGAAAAATTTGACTCGTCACGGTTAGTATTACCAAATTTCGATACCTCAGAAAATTTTAAACTTTCTCCCCGTTTAGTTACTCCTCATAAGAACCAAACTTCAATACTACTAAAATCAATCATACTCGTTTTGAATAATGAACTCATCTTTTATCTTCATTATTTTATCAAAGATATCAACTAGTTAGTATACTACAATCTTATTCTACCCATTATCTTGTTTACCCGTATTAAACTTATTTCATTTGTTATTATGAAACCAATACATGTTTATAAAATATGGTTTTTTTTTTCATTTTATTCTATATTATTATTATTATTATTAATTTATAAAATCCATTTAGGTTGTTTATAACTAAACTACTACACGTTTACAAGGTGTGGTGTTATTATTATCATTACTATAATAAAATCTCCTTTTTTACTCTTTCGTCTAGTTAAATACTTCTAAAATTTTAACTCCACTTGAGAAATTTTTTGTAAAATTTCTTTTCCCCTTTAAAATGTATTATCACATGTTACATAGAAAACTAATCCAATTATTTTCAAGACAAATTATTTTTATAGCTTACTACCACAAACTTAAAACAAAATTATGTAAGTCACGATATCATACCATACACTTACAAATTATTTTCAAAACCGTTTTCTTATAATTAGCCACACTTATTTGTAAGAAAGTTTAGTAGTTCTCATTAATTAAAATACATACCCGAATGTAGACACACATCAAAAGACTCAAAACGTCGTTGAACTCCATCAAACTCCAGCACCATAAAACACGAGCAAACACAAGGTACGTTCAAGTTATAATAACTACTGAACGACCATATATCATAACTTAACACATACTAGTATATATACATCCGCATATATATACCTATTAAATCACCCAAAACATACTCGTTACCATAGATGTCAGATCAATCAATCGCGTCATACACTCGTTTTTCCATACGAGTAATCACCATCTTACCACAAGGCATAAAACCCATCACTAAAACCAGTCCATATCGTGTGACCCCATAATCACACAACATGAGTATAACCCAAAACATATAACACACTCAAAAATAGTCATATGGTAGACATCCGTTACATAAACCCATACATTATACATATACCAAAAATCCACATCTCATCATATACAAGTGTTGATGCAAAAGTTGGTTGATCCTTGTTAGACCCGAATTAGGCTTAATTCGGGTTGGCTGGGTACCAGTTCTTGCACCAAGTGAATCTTCTGGTTGGGATCCTGCACACTAAACGACACGCGTTAGGCTTACCGTGGGAGGGTTTCCCACGATTAGACTCAGGCGTGAGAGTAAGTAATCGATTTAGAGTTATATGTGAGTTTAGAGAGAATTGTGATACCTTTGTGGAACCCTTGGGGGTTCCTTTTATAGTCAGTGAAACCCTAGTGGGCTTTCACTGATCCTTCGGCCCCAAGGAAAAGATAAACACCAGAATTAGAATGATTGTAATCTTCTAATTCTGGTAGTGAATATCCTCTCTTAATGGGGTAAAGATATCCCTAGACAGGATATTATTCTGTCTAACCCTATGTCGGCCGTATCGGCCGTACCGGGCCGTGGGCCGCACACATGTGCGCGGTTACTGTTTACTCAGGCCCATAAACCTGACTGACATTATCCCACTCATACGTAATGGGCCGGATACGGGTAGTACCCTTGGGCCGGGTTAATGACCCGGCTGGGGACTATACGTCATCATGTCCCCCCAGTCTAGTTGTTACAACCGTAGGTGGAACCTCTAGACTACAAAGATGCTCCCGGACGTACCAAAGAATTCATAACAAAGGACAATGACGCTCGATACATAGTAGCCGAGACAAATTAAATATATCATTAAATGCCAAGTCTTACGTTAAAGCCGCATAACCCGACATGAACAACTGTTCATCTGACTTGTTTGACTGACAAAAGTGCAGACAATCAGAACATTGAGCAGTGCAAACGTGTGGGTCAGATATGACCCGTAGGTCCCACCTGACGTTTCATTTGCCAGTTGCCCCCTAGCCACACGATTAAAAATAGTGGCCAACACGTGTCACTCATCCAACAGACTTTGACCCTCAAGGTAACCCTATAAATAAGCCACCCATACGGCTGTGTGAAACACACAGTTCACAACCTCCATTTCTGCCATTAAAGCTTTCCTTTTATCTTGAACCAAGCGCGCACGGATCCCTTCACACGCAGGTTAGAATACCACGTCCTTACACTCTTTTTTAGTAATGGCCAATAGAAACAGCCCTTCCATCGGATCCGTGCTAAATGTCATGTCCCAAGACCAGCTAAACCATTTTTGTACAAATTACTTCATCCCTTCCAACCTACACCCTTCACTTCCTGGCGTCGGGGACCTCATAACTGAGGCTCCAGCGGGTAAGATAGGCCTTTATACTCGCCTGTTTGATGCGGCGAATTACCGTATTCCTTTCACCCACTTTCTCGTAGATTTGTTAGGATACTACAATGTACACATTAGTCAGCTCCACTGCATAGGTGCCTGTAAAATTAGCCAATTCGAAATCCTTTGCCGTGCTAGGAGAATCCCCCCAACCGTAGAGTTATTTAGGTTGTTTTACACCCCAAACTTAGTGAACGGTTGGGTATCTTTCAAAAAACGAGCCTCCAACAGCCCACAATCACACAACAAACCGATGGATTCACTGAAAAACTGGTATGACCATTATTTTTTCATTGACGAAGTTGTATGGCCGGGTGATTTCATCATTAGGACCAGACTACCGCACGACCCTAAGCCGCACGCCAGTACATACGATCCCCTTCACTCGCAAGAGTTAGATCTCAATAGGACTGGATTCCACAGAAACCTACCGGAATCATTCTTATGCTTGCTAGGAATTAGCCGCAATTACTTTGGTCCCTCCAATAGGTATCCTGTGTTTTGGAGAAGGCAGGGTGAAGGTAGGCCCACCATCCGTACGTCCATAAAAATGTATATGTGTTTGTATAACTAACATCTTTTGTGTTGTGCTGGACAGAAATGAACTTCTTTGGACTGTTGCGCCAGGGCGATCCAAAGCTTGTGCCGGAAGGTCTCCGCCCTCTCCGTGAAAATGAACAGCCCCTCCTGGAGCACACCCGACCAGTGACGGTTGCCTTGGAAGCCGTGCCTGATCCCCATTCTGATGAAGAACATGGAGACCATGGTGATGGTAATGACCAGATGAACCAAGGGGGAGCCGGGCCTTCCTCACCTCATAGAGAACAACAAGGAGACAACATCGAAACCGATTCCACCATTCGCCGACTAATGGGCGATGATGATGATGATGAAGTGCAACAGCATGTTAACTTGGACGAAGATGAGGAGGTCGAAGAGGAGATTGCTGAAATCACAGCTCAGCCCCTCACTAGGCGAACCCGGAAGAGGGGAAACCGTGCAGGCGAGACTGCATCGGCCGAGATTGGTGAACACAATGCTCCCCGCAAGAGGCTTCGAGAGGACCACCCTATGTATCAATCCGTTGGGAGTGCCACCCAGGGTTCCGAGGCTAACCGGGTCACTTACGTCGATCCCGTCACCCAAATTGCCCCAACTGCTTCCGAAGGAGCAAGAAAAAATATGTAAGAAACCATCCAAATATGCAAGAATGTCTTCTCTTTTTTTTTTTTAGCCATACTTAAGATATTCCATGATACTTATGTCGCAGGGACAACCAAGCTGAGGCCGCACCTCCTTCTGACACCCAAGCGAATAAGGAGAAAGGCAAGGCTGTCGAAGAAAATCCTGCGATCCCCACAAAGTCCGGCCCTGTTTTTGAAGATGGTTCACCCCTGCTTTCGCAAGACTTCCCCACATCCGGTGTTCCCCAACCTTTTAACCCTATATGGACCATTACCACAGCGTCGCGATTGAGGAGTGCTGAGGAGTGTCGTGAGTACCTTAACAACTGCATACCACCAAGCTTGGTGCAAGAGGTAAACTCACTAAACCATGCGGATTTGGCTGATGAGTATAATGGGACGCTCGTTCATCAAATGGCGATGGGAACCGCGATGAGAGTCAGGTTTGAAGCTGCCCTTGGGCACGTCGAATCCCTCAAGAGAAAAGTTGGACGGAGGGAAAAAATGATTGAAGATAATGAAGCCCTGATTGCTGACCTCCAATCCAAACTGGCGAGTGCTGAGGCAACAATCAAGACACAATCGGCCCGGGCGAGTGAACATGATCAGCAAGTAGTCCACCTTGAGTCTCAATTAGATGCCGCAAACACCAAGGTACATGTCCGTGCCGTACTACCCATATATGTCAATAATGAATGTACTAACACGTCTTTCATTATAGGTAACCACGGCCGAAGCCTCTGTCCATTCTTACGCCAGCCAAGTAGATGATCTGAACCAGAAGCTGAAGGACGCGCATTTGGCCGTCCAAAACATGGAAAAAATGCAGACAGAACTTGCTGAGGAAAGGGCCATCACCCAAGAGCTGAAAGAGGCAATTGCCCAAAAAGATTTGGTGATGGATGCCCTGACCGCTGAGCGTGACAATGTACTGTGCCCTCAACTGCTAACAGCCATTGCGGGCCGTAGGTGGATGGTTGGACATGGAGCACGCCTGGCCGTGACGAAGGTGCTAGAGGCCCCATCCTTTGTACAACAATTTGCCAATCTTGTATCTGATGGCATCGACCATGGCCGGCACGAAGGAATGGTTGAGGCTGCTGAACTGATTACCAAAGGTGGGGACATCGCCCATCACACCTTTTTTAAGCCCGAAGCCGCCAACAAGATGACCGCCTCCATGGCCGCGATGCAAGATCTGCATTACCCGTTCCTGGATGAGCTAGAGGCCACCAAAGATGCCCCGAACACTGAAATCATGGAGAAGCTCAATCCTAGCATGCCTTTCACTGCTAACTTTCCTCTAACCCTTCCTGTATATGAAGACGTAACCAGGGTCGTACTGGACGAGGAACCCTTAGACGTGGTGTTGGAAAAGACCGCAGCCCAAGCCCAGAAGCGGGGAGAGCGTGATGAATGGTTGCCGCGTCTGGTGGAAGAACAAGCAGAGATGGGTAAGTTTCTCCCCTCAATTTAGGATGCTTCTTTGTCCACAATCAAACACTTGTTATGTAATCTCTGAATATGTATTGATTCGTCCGTGTATGTACACGGCTAACAATTTTATGTTTTGTATATAAGTCCGTGGGCAACCACGGCGATTTTGATTTGTTTTTGGAAACCTGTGTATTTGTGCTTGTGTTCGAAACATTGTAGTTTAATACTGCGTGACATACCACGTCTTACTCACAAAGAAAATACATTCAAGTCTACAATATACTAGACGTGCGACGTGCGTCTTTATTATGCGGAGCACGGTATGGCTATAGCATATGAAACTTACCCCAACGTCTCGTGAGTAAGGTGTCTAGTAAGGATACGTGATCCGTGCGGCTGGGGTTGCATCCCTCTTACGCGGCAAGTTGAATTAGTAGGTTCACTTAATCCTCTTACCCCTCCTGGAGGCGTATAGTACATGTACGGTATTTCGAGAGAATGCATATGAAAGAAACATGGCATAATAGAACACAATTAAAATTCATACGGCTAACAAAGAATCTAACAAAGAAGACAATAATTTGCACGAAACAAGTCGTGGAGCTAGCTAGGCACCACGGCATTTTATTAGAACATTTACATTTTTTGTTTGAACAATGATGACAAGTCCTAAAAAAGTCCATAAAGGAAACTTAAACAAACATAAGAAAAAACAGATAAGACAAATAACCCGCATGGTTCTTTATTAAGACCACCTATAGTAAAGTATCCATGCGGGAGCCGTAGCTTTCAAAGATAACACCTTTTTAGATTTGCGATGTTCCATGTGCGCTCTAGGTCGCGGCCATCCATATCGCGTAGCTTGTACGCGCCTCGTCCCAGGGCTTCAGTGACTTCATACGGTCCTTCCCATTTAGGGCCCAGTTTTCCTGTATTTTCCACGCGACTTGCTTCGTTAGCACGATAGACATAGTCTCCCGGTCGAAAAGAAACACCTTTGACCTTGGCATCGTAATAAGCCTTCATCTTAGCCTTGGACTTAGCTTCATTGATGGCTGCTAATTCCCTTTTTTCCTCCAACAGATCTAGGTTGATTCGCAGCTGTTCATCATTTGTGACTGCATTAACCTCCGCCGTGCGGATGGTAGGCATCCCTATTTCTGCTGGTATAACGGCTTCAGTGCCGTAAGCCAATGCAAACGGAGTATCTCCGTTGGCTGTTTTTATCATGGTTCTATGTGCCCATAGCACATGCGACAATTCCTCGATCCATTTGCCCTGTCGTTCATCCAGCCGCGCCTTGATCCCATTCCCCAAGCTCCTATTTGCTCGTTCGACAAGGCCGTTCGTTTGTGGATGCTTGACAGACGCGAAGCGCCGCTTGATGTTCAATGATGCACACCAGTCTTTGAATGGGTTATCCGTGAACTGTTTGCCGTTGTCTGATATAATTTCTCCGGGTAGACCAAAACGGCATACAATGTGTTCCCACACAAACTTCTTGACCTGCTTACCCGTGATAGATTTTACTGCCTTGGCTTCTATCCATCGTGTAAAGTAATCCATTGCAACAATCAAGAATTTAACCCCTCCCGCAGCTACAGGAAATGGTCCTGCGATGTCAATTCCCCACTTGTAGAATGGCCATGGGGACGTGATAGGTGTAAGCTCCTGCTGTGGGTGCCGCGGTACTGGCCTATGCACTTGGCAATCATTGCATCTGCGAATCATGTCGCGCGCGTCTCTGTGCATAGTGGGCCAATAGTATCCTGTTCGTAAGGCTCGAGCTACCACGGATCGTGGACCTGCATGCATGCCGCACAATCCTTCGTGTATGTCACTAATCACATAGGCCGCCTGGCGTGGTCCAACACACCGCAGCCACGGCTGCAAAAAAGAGCGCTTATAAAGGATGCCTTCCCGGAGTTCGAAATATTGTGACTTCCTTTTAACGCGCCTTGCTGCTTTTTCCTCGTCTGGGAGTGTTCCACTAGCCAGATAGTTGATGATTGGGGTCATCCACGTAGGTCCCTCTTCTTCAACTATAGCAGTCACTTCCCCTTCCGTAATAGACTTTTCTTTAAGTATTTCCACCAAAACCTGTTTAGACAAGTGCGCGAAGCTTGTGGACGCGATTTTACTGAGGGCGTCCGCTTTCTTGTTCTCGCCCCTTGGTACCTGCTTGATGGAAAACTTACTGAAAGTTGCGATTAACGTCTTGACTTTTTCCAAATATCTGACCATGTTGTCCTCCTTAGCCACATACCCACCTAGAATATGGTTCGCGACAAGCCGTGAGTCCACGTAGGCCTCAAGGTTGCGAACTCCCATTCTAGCGGCGATTTTTAAACCCGCAATTAATGCTTCATATTCCGCTTCGTTGTTGGTGGCCGTGAACTCAAAACGGAGGGCGTACGTGAATTCCATACCTTCTGGATTTGTAAGGATGAGGCCTGCCCCGGATCCGTCTGTGCATGAGGATCCGTCCGTGAATAGCACCCAAGGTTCCGATAGGGCCTCTTCTTGCTTAATGATTGGTTCTTCCTCATCCGGCTTCTCGATCAGGAAATCTGCCAAGATCTGGCCTTTAACAGCCGTCCTTGGTCTGTAAGATATATTATGCCCCCCCAGTAGGATGCTCCACTTTTCTAGTCTCCCTGCCACGTCTGGTCTAGATATAACCTGCTTGATTGGCTGATCCGTAATCACGACAATCGGGTGCGCCTGAAAGTACCGGCGCAGCCTCTTTGTAGCAAATACTAGTGCTAGTACCAATTTTTCCATGGGGGAATAGTTCAGCTCCGCTCCTTGTAATGTTCTACTTATAATGTAGACCGGGGTCTGTATTGTGTCTCTGTCCGTCATCAGTACCGCGCTTATTGCGCCATGGGTAGCCGAGAGATACATAACAAGCTCCTCCTTTGGGCGGGGAGCTACCAACATGGGGAGAGATGCGAGATGCTGCTTGAGTTGGCCAAAGGCTTCCTCAGCTTCCTTCGTCCAACGGAAGTCTCCCTTTCTAATACACTTCTTCAGTGTCTTAAATAAGGGCAGTGACTTCTCTGCGGATTTGGATAGAAATCTATTTAGTCCGGCTAACTTCCCATTCAGGGATTGCACCTCCTTCCGTGTCTGCGGGGACGGTAGCCGTATCACTGCGTCCGTCTTCTCTGGACAAGGTTTGATGCCGTTTGGGTCAATCAAATATCCCAAGAACATTCCTTCTGTTGCACCAAACGTACATTTCTTTGGATTTAACTTCATATTAATCCTTCTCAGCGTGTCGAATGTCTCCTGGACATCCCGGAGGAGTGCCTCCTCCGTGTGGCTTTTTATCACCAAGTCATCAACATATACCTCCAAGTTGCGTCCTATTTGTGATTCGAAAGCTTTATCCACCAACCGCTGATACGTAGCGCCGGCGTTCTTTAATCCAAACGGCATTTTCGTATAGCAATATACGCCCTGGCTTGTGTGGAACGCAGTTTTTTCTTCATCCTCCTCCGCCATCTGGATTTGGTGATACCCTTTATATGCATCCAAGAAGCATTTGAAAGGATATCCACACAAAGATTCTACTTTCCAGTCAATTTCTGGAAGCGGGTAACAGTCTTGTGGGCAGGCCTTGTTCAGGTCCGTGAAATCCACGCACATGCGCCAACTTCCGTCATGTTTCTTGACCATGACTGGATTGGATAACCACTCGTGGTAGTATACCTCGCGCATAATGCCTGCATCCACCAGTTTCCGCACTTCCTCCAATATAACTTGGCTTCTTTCGGGCGCCTGGCCGCGCTTCTTTTGCTTGATGGGTTGGTACCCTTGGCGGATCTGGAGCTTATGCTCTGCTATCGTACGTGGCACACCCGTCATATGTTTTGGCTCCCATGCGAATATGTCCAGATTTGCACTTAAAAGTGCACACATGGCCCTTTTGCCGCTATCTGAGAGTGCCCCTCCTATGGATACCTCCTGTTCCGGGTAGTCAGGGTGAATGGCCACCTTCCAATTGGGTGGTGGTGCCCCATCCTTGGGTGGTACAGGTGGTGCCGGTGTTGTCACGGTGTGACACTCGGATGTCGGCACGACTGTATTATAAATAGTAACGATTCCCCCATCAACTGGGAACTTAATCATTCCGTGTGCCGTAGAGGGTACTGCTCGGATAGCCAAAATGCCTGGTCGGCCTATGATTCCATTATAAGGGGAATGTGAACGTATCACCATGAAGTTCATCCACGTTGTAGTGGAATGTTCCTCATTCCCAATGGTGACAAGCAGACGCAACTGCCCTATTGGCCAGATAGTATCTCCACTAAAGCCAGTAAGCGGCGACGTGGCCGGTACTAATTGGCTTCTTATTTCTGGGCATAACTGCACAAAGCAGTGTTCATATAATACCTCTGCTGACGATCCTCCATCCACATACATGCGGCGGACATTGTGCGTTCCAATGCTTATCTCAATAGTGAGAGGCGCATCAACCACGTCACTTGCTGTGATGAGAGGGAATGAGATTTCCTTGCCGCGGGAAAATTTTTGCCCAATTTTCTGTCTCGTGCGGCGCTGTCTGGATTGGATCATGTATATGGTAGAAGGCTTGTCCTTTTGGGGGTCCTTCTTATCATACTTCTTGTTGTTGTCCTTTCCGTCTTTCCAATCCTTAACCAGGTGCTTAAGCTTGCCTGATTTGATTAGTGACTCAATATGCTTCTTCAGCTGGATACACTCCTCGGTGCCGTGTCCTTTATCATTATGGAATTCGCAGAAGCGACTTCCCTGCCGACGTTCCGGGGGTGTGGTCATTGGGGGAGGCCTTGGAAAATTCGCCCCTTCAGTCAACAAGATCTCCCGGTAGGACATCTTTAGGGGGGTGAACTTGTCGTCTGACCGTCCGCCTTTGCTCTGGCTCTTATAGTCCGAGCCCTTGTTATTGTTCTGGTTGCCTTGACCACCCGACTGTCTCCGGGACTGGTCATTTGAGCGGTACCCATTTCCTCGGGATGGGTAGGCTGCGGCCACCGCTGTCTCTCCCTCTATGAAATTCCTCACTCTCTCCATGAGGTCATCATATCTTTCTGGACGCTTGTCGTTGAGACGCCTGATTAGTTCTCTGTCTGTTATGGCGTGCATGTAGTCCGAGATTTTCAGGAGCTCTGGCATGGTTCTCGTGCGTGTGCACTCATCATTGAAGCGCTCAGTGAAGGCTTCTGTGGACTCCCCCGGCCGTTGCTTAACGGTTGCCAATGAAACCGGATCCCTATTATACTTCTTCCTCTGAGTATAATTGTTTTCGAACGCAGTGCGTAGTTCCGTGAAACTATCAATGCTCCGTGGGGGGAGTGCCTCGAACCAGTCACGAGCGTTACCAATTAAGGTCGAATTGAACATTTGGCACCATATGGGCATGGGCCATCGCTCGATTTTAGCCTGGGTATCAAATATTTTGAGGTGATCGACAGGATCACCGGACCCATCATACGTCTTGATACATGCCGGCATGCGACGTTTGGTGTCCTCAGAGTAGTTCCGTATGCGAAGGGTAAACGGATCTTCCCTAGGATCAGCCCATGGCCGTGTGAGCCTAGGGTCATCCCATGGTTCACACCACGGACGCGAGAGGTCCTCTGCTTCCGTATCCCTATAGTAGGGGCCACCATAATATTCATCATTGCTTGGTGGTGGTGGCGTGCGCCTTGGCCGGCGGCGTTTGGGCGGATGGTCATCTGAGTCCTCCCCAGACGGATCTGGGGACGGCGGTGGTGCCCTGCCTTTTGAGTAGGGACCACTTTTTTGAGACGAGCCAGGAGCCTTCCTTCCTGTGTTCATCCTATCCCACACACTTGGGCGGCGTGTGGTTCTGGTCAGCTCTCGGTCTGGCCGCTCGGGTGAGCCATCCGACCTTTCCCCATCTTGAGGTTGCGTTAATTCTTGCATGATGCGATCCCCTATGCGTTCAAACACATTCCGGGGTTGAGGGTCTTCCTCAAAGGTTCCCTACTCCCGAGGCTGAGTCCTTTTTCTCCGATTTCGGGAAGGAGTGGATGGTCCACTGTCGCCAAAGTTGAGTCGGGCTTGGAGGTTCCTCCCCAGGCTCAATCTTGATGCGATCCCTGGGACGATCCTTTCAAAATTCTGAGTGAGAACTCGAGTGAGCTCGTCCTCGCTGAGTGGTTGAGCTTCCACTTCTTCCTCCATTAAGGGTCTACGTGGCTCCTTGTTAGGAGGGGCTGGCGCACTTCCCGGATCAGGGTTGTCCAGGGTTGAAGTGGGCGGGGGTGTCACCGAGATCGTGCTCGTCACCCCTGCGGACTGAAGACCGCTACGGTTACCTGGACCGCCTGCGAGGCGGCTAGGTGATTGGTTGGGAATAAGAATCCCTTCCCCTGAGGGCTTCCGATTCCCAGGATTCACGTTCCTGGGGTTAACTGGCGGATGCCCCTTCGTCATTGAAACAATCGAGATGAGGATTTGTTCTAGCTTAGTGTTAAGGTCCCACGGATGGCGCCAACTTGTTGATGCAAAAGTTGGTTGATCCTTGTTAGACCCGAATTAGGCTTAATTCGGGTTGGCTGGGTACCAGTTCTTGCACCAAGTGAATCTTCTGGTTGGGATCCTGCACACTAAACGACACGCGTTAGGCTTACCGTGGGAGGGTTTCCCACGATTAGACTCAGGCGTGAGAGTAAGTAATCGATTTAGAGTTATATGTGAGTTTAGAGAGAATTGTGATACCTTTGTGGAACCCTTGGGGGTTCCTTTTATAGTCAGTGAAACCCTAGTGGGCTTTCACTGATCCTTCGGCCCCAAGGAAAAGATAAACACCAGAATTAGAATGATTGTAATCTTCTAATTCTGGTAGTGAATATCCTCTCTTAATGGGGTAAAGATATCCCTAGACAGGATATTATTCTGTCTAACCCTATGTCGGCCGTATCGGCCGTACCGGGCCGTGGGCCGCACACATGTGCGCGGTTACTGTTTACTCAGGCCCATAAACCTGACTGACATTATCCCACCCATACGTAATGGGCCGGATACGGGTAGTACCCTTGGGCCGGGTTAATGACCCGGCTGGGGACTATACGTCATCAATAAGCATGTACTAACCCTCTTTCATGCAATCATACTTGAGAACCCATTGAAGTTGTGGTACTTGTATAACTATGTTGGCCACCATACTTATACAATTACCCTTTCCTCAATGCACTCCCTCCTATGATGACACTTATAAGAATCAATACAACATATAACACATAAATGCATCTACTCACATAAGCTCATAACCACATAAACAATAAGGTCCAAAACTTCATCTATTAAAATAATATAGTCAAACTCTTGGAATACATAAATCCATAGTCTAGCTAAAACAGCATAGACAAACTCCAACACAACATCATAACCAGTTATAAGTCATGTCGCCCATAAGAGTGGAAACAACTTAAAACCCTTCCAATCCACCTACTCCTAGTAACTCGAATCACCACATGATTCTTAGGGAACATGACTTAAACATCAAAAGAAAAATACTATACATTAGGTACACCAAATAACTTACTATGGTGAAAGTAATATATATATCAAAATCAAAACAGAAATTAACAGGTGACTAAGTATGGGCAACTACAGTTCAACTCATACTAGTCAAAATTCACAAAAATAAAATTTAGGAAAATACAATCAACACCACACGTAATCCTATGACGCCTATAGGCAGGGATCCTTAAGCTATAGACAAGGCTAGGCAACCTAATTTTCTATAACCATTGTCTCTGATACCATTCTGTCACACCCCACCATGGCGGAATATGGGGCGCGACGTATGGATATCATCACAACAATAGCGTGTCTATAGAGATAACTAAATGAAATGGAAATATCATAAATGGTGACACAATGTCATGAAGATATCTCAAACAATACAAGCATCTAGGTAAGTAGGTAACAAGTCTACCTCTTACCAAAGACATAAAATTAACAAATAATAAACATATAGGTGTCTACAAAGAATCACTTATTCAAACATAAATAAAGACTAAGAGGAAAGGGGGTTCCTCCAAATGCAATCCTAAGCCTTCCAGCTAGCCACTCCTATTCTCACGCTTAACCACATTCTCACCTGAAAGAGACACTAAAACACGTCAACATAAAGTTGGTGAGAGTCATAGCTTTAGACTCCAATCAGTTATAAGCTGTGAATAACAACCATCAATAAAAGAACATATGGACAATGTGCTATAATTATGTATTAACAACTAGCATTCAAGACTAACCAATCACCATAAATCCAAGGCTCCAAGCCTTACCAATCACCACAATTCCAAGGCTGCAAGCCTTACCAATAACCATGGTCCCATAGGCACCCATAAACCTATGAACCAATCCCAAGGCCCCGCCTTGTCAACATCCCCTTGGTACCAATAACTGAGACGGTATGTGTCCCCCGATACAAATCATAAACACAATCAAGAATCACATAGCGGTTAATCACATAAGTGTACTCACAAGTCCATCACAAACCATAAAAACATTCACAACATTCTTTACAAAACCATACAGTATCTATTCCATCCCATCTGGAATTCAAATCATAAAAAGACACGGGACTATGAAACTCACCTGAACAAGCTTCTCCAAGTACCCACGCTCTAGCACAAATCTTTAACCCTTATGCATTATTTCGGTTTTGATCTTCTCCCATGGATGTTTCAACTGATATTAGGTATATTGTAGGGTTATGGGTCATTTTTAGGGGTCTAGGGGTGTTTATATAGGCTTTGGTAACCTCCTTAACAAGTTTGAGCCCAAAAGGGACTCTACTTGGGTCTTTCCTACCCGTTTCCTTCCTTTAGTCGGACATAACAGCCCATCCACGACCCACCCCCTTAAATTTGGGTTATTTAAACTCTCCCCCTTCTATTTTATGTTTACCTATACTTCCATACACTTCCAGGTCGAAACCGGACACCCTTTTGCTAATTTTTCGACTTTCTGCGTAATTTTCGATCTTAACTTTATTTTCAAAACTTTCCTAAAATAGAAAACTCCTATAATACATAGAATATAGATAATATATATCTAATGTACATATATCATGTATGATACACACACAAAATCCTACGAAAACGATAATTCAACTTTCATTTCATTTCACTTCATTTTCGCGTGATCTCATTTCATTTCACTTCATTTCATTTCATTTCACTTCATTTCATTTCATATCACTTCATAGTCACTATAATGTGAGCTTATGATTCATGAAATAACCATTCATCGATTTACTTAAGAGCACTTCGTACTCATAAACGATGTCCAAACCATCCTCATTCACACCAAATAAATACGTAAACACATAAAACATATAGTCACACATAACACCCTAAAAATACGACTAAGTGACGAACCTCAAAACCACGGTTGTCACAAGCAATCACTCCGCCGTGGGGAAGTCATAACACCAGTGCCTCTAGTGTTATGGTTATGGTACCTCCATAACTAGGTGAAATTGGTCATGCATGTATATGGGTTTAGGCATTCTAATTAAACATAAGCAATCAAACATATAAACTTATACTATGGGAAAACAGTTGGCTGCATACGGGGAATCCTAATAAGGAAAGAATGTCCATACTGAAAGGACGGGAATCCGTACCTTATGTCCAGTGAACGAAGAAGACAAACGGAAGAGAGTCCTACTTCGGTATCACTAACGCTACATAAATACATACGTGTATAAGTATCTGATTACTAAATACGTAACTGGTTTTATATCATGTCTTAGCTTGTTTTAATGTTCATGTCATGTTTTACTGTTTTAAGCTTTATACTGTGTTTATCGTATATTCTGTCTACCCTGATGGAGTATTACTTGTATTTCATGTATTATTATACTTGTTGTGTAATAATAAGTAACTGTCTAAAAATAGCAGGTTTCCTAAAATAGAAAGTTTCCAAAAATAGAAAGTTACCAAAAATAGAAATTTCCAAAAAAACAGAATTACTGCTTAAAATAGATAAGTTTCTAAAAATAGAAAGTTTCCATAAATAGATTAGCTGCCTTAAATAAATAAGTTTCTAAAAATAGAAAGTTTCCGTAAATAGAAATAAGCTGGTTAAATAAGCTAATTATATAAGCTTAAGTGTTTTCTGATTATTATTCTAAGTCATGTGATAATAAAGTATAGTTTATTAATTATTACATGTAAATTAAATAAACTATAGGTTAAAATTATTTAATTAAATATAACATGATTTTAATTAAATAAAGGTAAAAATACTTAGGTTAAAACATGTATTATTAACTATTAATAATATAACCTAAGTCATGTTAATTAATTAATTATAGTCATGGTTTTAATTAATTATAATGTCTAATTAAATATAAATACTTAGGTTAAAATTCATGAATTACTAATTAAATTTATAACCTAAGTCATGTACATTAAATTAATCATGTCATGTTTTTATTAATTTAATTTAAGTCAAAAACATAACTAGTGAAAATCATAAGCCTTGAAAATAATTCATGAACCGGACCCGTGACTAAAAACAATGAACCGGACACGTAACCAACACCATACCCCGACCAAGGTCGGGTTTACCCTTGCCCCTTGCTGCTGCCGTGACAAATCACCACCATACCGAGACCATATGGTCTCGGTGGTGTGTAATAAGCTAAGCCGAGACCCTTATGGGGTTCGGTTAGGCGTCGGCCAAAACAAAAACACCCCTAAACCCTTGTTTTGATTTACCCCATGATCATTAACATGTTTAGATAATTGTTTTTAATTAGTTAATTAAAAACATCATGATTTTATGTGATTCATTAAATCAAAACATAAAAGAAAAGGTTAAAAATGTTATACCGAATACGTGAATCAAATGATGACGAACACACACGAATCCTTGCAAAATTTCCAAGATCACAATCAACCCGAACACCCCTTTTGGTGTTGTATAACCGGCGGCCAAAGAGGACAAGGAGAAGGAGGAAAACTTTTAGGGTTTTAATTATTTTCTTGATTTTGTGAAAAGTGAAACATGTTTTTACCTTAACCCCCTAGTTAGTTAATTTTGCATGGGGTAAGCCCATGTTCTTGTTGTAGCCGCGGGTAGGGGCCCCACTTGGGTAACCCGTACCTTTTTCCGTGTCTAAATATTAGTGTGTTCTCGTGTGTTCTCGTGTTCGTTTTTTACGTGTTCGTAGTTAATCATCGATCGTGACTTAATATATTTATTCGTGTTCGTAATAAATATATATACGTAAATAATATTAGCTCGTGATTAAATTACGTTCATGATTTCATGATCGCATGTTCGTGATTATAATTATTATTGGAATAATTATCGTGTGTTCATACGTAATAAATACTTATCGTGTTCTAACACGTACGTAATACTAGAAATTCTTATTCGTGAAACGTAAACGTGCTATATATGGAACGTTCTAATCATGTACGTATGATCTAAAGGGTACTATTCATGGTAAAAGCATACGGGTTTTACAACTCTTCCCCCCTAAAAAGAATAATTCGTCCCCGAATTATAGATAAAGTAAACTGGAAAAGAAGAACATACCCGAATTCAAAATATGAAATGAGGGTAAGAAGCCCGGATAGACTCCTCTGTTTCCCAAGTGGCTTCCCGCTCGGTATGATCCCTCCAAAGGATTCTGACGAATGGACTCGTCTTCCTTCTCATTACTCGTTCTTGTCTGCCAAGAACTCGTTCGGGTTCTTCTATGAAAGTGAGATCTTCACGTATCTGTTCCAGTGGATACTGAACCATGTGAAGGGGATGATACTGGTACCCTCTGAGTAAGGACACATGAAACACATTGTGTACATGCGAAAGCTGCGGAGGTAACGCTAAACGGTAAAATACTTCACTGACTCGTTCAATGATATCAAACGGTCCGATGAAACGAGGACTGAGCTTCCCTTTAACCCCGAAGCGTCTAACACCACGTGCCGGTGAAACTTTAAGAAAGACGTGATCTCCTACATTAAAATGTATGTCCCTAAGATGCTTGTCTGTGTAGCTCTTTTGCCGTGACCGTGCTTCTTGAAGTTTCTGCTTAGCTACTGCGACCTTGTCATTAGTCATTTCTATAATCTCTGGTCCTTCAAGTGTTCGCTTACCAACCTGACCCCAACAGATTAGGGCGCGACACTTTCTGCCATACAACATCTCGAAAAGAGCACACCTGATACTTTCGTGCCAACTGTTGTTGTTTGCAAACTCCACCAAACAAATATAATCGTCCCAATCACCCGTCCATTCCAACGCACATGACCTCAACATGTCTTCCAATGTCTGAATCGTTCACTCCGACTGCCCGTCTGTTTGAGGATGAAAAGCCGTGCTAAGCTTAAGTTGTGTACCCCAAGCTTTCTACAGACTCTTCCAAAATCGCGAAGTGAATCGAGGATCTCTGTCTGAGACGATGCTGGATGGAGCACCGTGGAGTCTCATGATCTCTCTTCTATACGTATCGGTGAGTTTACTGACCGAATCTTCCTTGCGGATCGGTAAGAAATGAGCTGATTTGGTAAGTCGATCAACGATAACCCAAATTGCATCGTGCTTCCTCTTAGTTGGCGGAAGACCAGTAACAAAATCCATGGTGATTTTGTCCCACTTTCACTCTGGAATATCTAACGGTTGAAGGAGACCGCCAGATCGCTGATGCTCGATCTTGACCTGCTGGCAGGTAAGACATTTGGAAACGTAAGTGGCAACATCCTGTTTCATACCACTCCACCAAAAGTACTTCTTGATGTCATGGTACATCTTAGTCGAACCAGGATGTATAGAGAACGGGGAGCTATGAGCTTCAGCTAATAATGCTTCCCGGAGTTCTTGATCATCAGGAACACAAAGTCTCGTGCCCTGCCATACGATACCATATGCATCTACTCTCAATTCCGTCTGCTTCTCCAAATTCTGAACTATCGCCCAGATTTCTCCATCATCTTTCTGAGCTTCCTTGATCTTAGAGAGTAACTCGGGTTCTACTCTAAGATTAGCCCAGTAACCGTGATGTCCACGTACCATGATCTCTATGTCTAGTCGCTCCAAGTCTCTTATGATTTCCTCCTCAATCTTAATGCCGTTGATCATTCCGGACTTCCTGCTAAGTGCATCTGCTACTACATTCGCCTTTCCGGGATGATACTGCAGATTAATGTCATAATCCTTCAACAGCTCTAACCATCTCCTTTGCCTCATGTTCAATTCACGCTGAGTGAAGATATACTTCAAGCTCTTGTGGTCCGTGAAAATGTCACATGATTCTCCATATAAGTAGTGCCTCCATATCTTCAATTCAAACACGACTGCAGCAAGTTCCAAGTCATGCGTAGGGTAATTTTCTTCATAAGGCTTAAGCTGCCGTGAAGCGTACGCGATCACTTTCCCATGTTGCATGAGAACACAGCCAATTCCCTTCCCCGATGCATCACTATAGATTTGAAATCCACCCGTACCATATGGGAGAGTAAGAATAGGTGCAGATACTAGCTTCTGCTTCAGGTCTTCAAAGCTCTTCTCTCGT
This sequence comes from Glebionis coronaria, assembly GCA_025667525.1. Classification (NCBI taxonomy): domain Eukaryota; kingdom Viridiplantae; phylum Streptophyta; class Magnoliopsida; order Asterales; family Asteraceae; genus Glebionis; species Glebionis coronaria. Next base: position 129,249 of record JANFOE010000339.1, read on the forward strand.
TCTTCAGTCCAGACGAATTTCTCCCCTTTCCGCATCAGTTTGGTCAATGGTAGTGCTAGGCGGGAAAAGTTCTCCACGAACCTACGGTAATAGCCAGCTAAGCCTAGGAAACCGCGGACTTCAGTCGTTGATGTCGGCCTCGGCCACTTAGTAATAGCCTCAACCTTCGCTGGATCCATAGTGATTCCTTCTGCTGATACAATGTGACCTAAGAATGCCACCTTGTCTAACCAGAACTCACACTTGGAGAATTTAGCATACAACTGCTTCTGGAGAAGAATCTGCAGTACTGTACGAAGATGGTCTTCGTGTTCCTCCTTGGACTTTGAGAAAATCAGGATGTCATCGATGAAGACAATGACGAACTTGTCCAGAAATTCATGGAAGATTCTGTTCATCAAATCCATGAACACTGCTGGAGCATTGGTCAGGCCGAATGGCATGACTACAAATTCGTAGTGGCCATAGCGTGTACGGAAAGCAGTCTTGGCGATGTCCTGCTCCTTAACCCGTAGTTGATGATAGCCTGACCTAAGATAAATATTGGAGAAGTGTTTGGCCCCTTGAAGTTGGTCAAACAGATCGTCTATACGTGGCAGTGGATACCTATTCCTGATAGTAATTTGTTGAACTCGCGATAGTCTATGCAAAGACGCATACTGCCGTCCTTCTTCTTAACAAATAAGACCGGTGCGCCCTATGGAGATGCGCTCGGTCGAATGAAACCTCATTCTAGAAGTTCTTGCAGTTGATCCTTCAGCTCCTTTAACTCTATGGGAGCCATGCAATAAGGAGCCTTGGAAATCGGCTCAGCTCCTGGGATGAGCTCGATATTGAATTCCACTTCTCGCGTAGGTGGTATGCCCGAAGTTCTTCTGGAAATACATCTTGGAATTCTGACACTATCGGCTGATCCTGAATTGATGGGGATTCAGCATCCATGTCATGAACCGTAGCTAGATAACCCTCGCAGCCATGTGACAGTAGTGCACGTGCTTGCAGGGTAGATATGATTTGTACAGACCTTCCGGGTACGAACCCATTGTGAATGTACTCTGGTGCATTAACATCACCAAAGATGACTCGATATGAATGACAGTCTATGGTAGCATGATGTTTGGATAGCAAATCCATGCCCAAAATCATGTCAAAGTCATTCATGTCCAGCGGAAGTGCGTCAACAGGGCAAACCTTATCGTCAAACTCTAGGGGAAGACTCTTGTATACATGGGTTATTAATACAGAGTCCCTCAAAGGCGTGGAAATACTGAGTCTATTCTATAGTGGCATGGGGAGTATCCTAGCATTCTTGGCATAAGCAGTAGAAATAACCGAGTGAGTAGCACCCGTATCAAATAGAACACATGCAGCTTGACCATACATATACAAGATTCCAGTGATGGTACCTATAGACTTGTTGGCCTGATCTCGATATGTCGTGTAGACGCGTCCATTGGTAGGAGGCGGCTTGGTATCAGCATGTCCTGATGTACCCTCCATCTCGCCCTTACGACAGTCCTTCATGCGATGGCCAGGAAGGCCACACTTGAAGCATGCGTCACTATCGCGACGACATGGCCCTGGATGCCTACGGTGGCAAGTAGAGCAGAGAGGATGAGTATATCCTGCAGCAGGTGCTCTGGCTGGCTGAGAACCTGATAAAACATTATACATGAGACACGACAATAGGGTACAAAGGACAATGCGGATAATCATAAGATTGAATACCAGTGATAGCTGGACGGCTAGGCTGTGAACCTCTCTGGTTCTGGTCCCTACCATTTCCATGGTTCCTGCTGCCATTGGAGTGTACAGCGTTGTTACGGTAATTATCATTACCGCCACGCCTATCCGTAGCAGAACGGTCGTTAGTCTGACCGTTTCCCTTGGGCTGATTAGGCTGCTGCTGAGTAGCCGGCTGAGATCGGTCCCCAGTCTTCTGCATGGAATATGCAATTTAAAGAGATGAAATAATTGACATATATAAAGAATACGGATTGGTCACCGCTTGAATACGAATGTTTACCTCATATCGGGTTTCTCAGCTTCCCCGAACTCATCTCTCTCATGCAGCATCTCTAGCTTACGTGCTGCATCGGCCACTTGTGCTACCGTGTTGAACGTAGCACACACCAGATTGTTTGCGACCGATGTGCGAAGAGCCCACCTAAAGTGGTGTGCCTGCTCCTCAGGAGTACCTACCGCTGCACCAAGGAAACCAGCTAAGCGGAGAAAGCGCTGCATGAACTCGTTGCTATTATCCCCAGCTCTCTGTCGGATCCCATGGTACTCTCTTTTCAACTTGTCATGCTCAGCCTTGGGAAAGAACTGCTCCATCACCCTATCTCTGAACTGAGCCCATGTCAACCCAGCCACCCAATTATCACCTCCCTCAGACTGCTTCAATGCTAACCACCAATTTAACACATCGCCTTTGAACCGGTAACATGCCAACCTCGCCTTGAAGACGGGGTCACAACCCATAGCATCGAAGATCTTCTCGATGTGAGCCAACCAGCTTTCAGCTTCACTAGGGCTATCTGTTCTCTCGAAAGCTCGAGGACTGAGCTTGTTGAATCTCTCCAGCCATATTGCCAATGTCACTGGAGGAGGAGGAGGAGGTTCTTGGTTTTGCTGCTGATTGTTGGCAGCCTGAACCTCAGCCCTGATGTCATTCCTCAGTTGAGGAAGCAAAGCTTAGATTGCTGCATTGAGTTGTTCCTGCTCACGTGTGAGAACCATCTGACAGTATAACATAAAATACATGATTAAACTCATCAAAACATAAAATATATATACATGAAAAAAAATTTATACCAATAAATCATGAGAAAAATTTTATGCAAGAAAATTTGTACATGAATGCAGGATGCAGTTTTATGAAAACTTTTGTATGCTCGAGAGTGAACGCTTATGGTCAGTTCACCCAAAATAAAAGACATGGCGAGGGGACGCCTATGGATCGGTCCCAAATTTAAAAGTTTCGATAAAACACATGCGACTAAATAGGGCCAGTCCTGTACCAACCATTACTTAGTCATAAACCTACGACAATGACATATATATGTATGCATGAAAATGATGAATGCATGAAAATCGACTGTCAGTTCTAGGAAGACCATAGTGACTACCCACTAATCACAGGTCATGTTTTGAGAGCCTACAGGTCGAAGCCTTGGCTCTGATACCATAATTGTAACACCCCATTTTGATAAATGGAATGTCACGCGTGATTATGGCGTGTCATCAAAGCATACAAGGAATAAATGTCTAAAACATTACATGACCATAAAAGGAAATACCAGAATCAAACATCGGTAGTCCAAAAGTAAAGCTCATCACACACAAACATAAGTATTGTAAATGAAAGGACTAAACAATGTCCATGGAAAGAGTATCAAAGTATAGATAATGCATAAAGTAAAGAAAGGCTAGAAAGCTTCCAGTCCATATGCACGTACGCTTAAAGTCTATGAGCGTCCCTGAGTACCTACCGTTTTGGGAACATGAAAAGGAAAACGACTGAGCAATACGCTCAGTGCATGGATGTACAAATAAAGCATGAATAATATAAGCATATAAGCATGAAACAGCAGAAGAAACTAAGTCATGAATAACCCGGTTAAGTCTTAGTAAAACTGGTTTTATAGTTTGAAAAGCCTTATGTTTATCTTGTAAAAAATGTTTAACATATTTTACAATTAGCCAATATAGGTCATGAAAATAAACGTACATGAATACTTGGAGGGGTGACCTCGTCATGCAAATTAGAGGGGCTGCATCTAATTTAATATACTGGTTTTGGGTAAGAGGGATCAGCTCCTTGTGAAGGATGCAAGGCACACATCACATTCACACTGAGTAATCTGCTGAAAAAATGTAACTAGGATGCACCCATATGCCCCACATGATAAATATAATAATATGGCCAAAAGCTGAAGCGATGCCACGAGCAATCACTCCGCCGTGGGGAAGTCATAACACCAGTGCCTCTAGTGTTATGGTTATGGTACCTTCATAACTAGGTGAAACTGGTCATGCATGTATATGGATTTAGGCATTCTAATTAAACATAAGCAATCAAACATATAAACTTATACTATGGGAAAACAGTTGGCTGCATACGGGGAATCCTATTAAGGAAAGAATGTCCATACTAAAAGGACGGGAATCCGTACCTTATGTCTAGTGAACGAAGAAGACGAACGGAAGAGAGTCCTACTTCGGTATCACTAATGCTACATAAATACATACGTTTATAATTATCTGATTACTATATACGTAACTGGTTTTATATCATGTCTTAGCTTGTTTTATATGTTCATGTCATGTTTTACTGTTTTAAGCTTTATGCTGTGTTTATCGTATATTCTGTCTATCCTGATTGAGTATTACTTGTATTTCATGTATTATTATACTTGTTGTGTAATAATAAGTAACTTTCTAAAAATAGCAGGTTTCCTAAAATAGAAAGTTTCCAAAAATAGGAAGTTACCAAAAATAGAAAGTTTCCAAAAAACAGAATTACTGCTTAAAATAGATAAGTTTCTAAAAATAGAAAGTTTCCATAAATAGTTTAGCTGCCTTAAATAAATAAGTTTCTAAAAATAGAAAGTTTCTATAAATAGAAATAAGCTGTTTAAATAAGCTAATTACATAAGCTTAAGTGTTTTCTGATTATTATTCTAAGTCATGTGATAATAAAGTATAGTTTATTAATTATTACATGTAAATTAAATAAACTATAGGTTAAAAGTATTTAATTAAATATAACATGATTTTAATTAAATAAAGGTAAAAATACTTAGGTTAAAACATGTATTATTAACTATTAATAATATAACCTAAGTCATAACATGTATTATTAACTATTAATTATAGTCATGGTTTTAATTAATTATAAAGTCTAATTAAATATAAATACTTAGGTTAAAATTCATGAATTACTAATTAAATTTATAACCTAAGTCATGTACATTAAATTAATCATGTCATGTTTTTGTTAATTTAATTTAAGTCTAAAACATAACTAGTGAAAATCATAAGCCTTGAAAATAATTCATGAACCAGACCCGTGACTAAAAACCATGAACCGGACCCGTAACCAAAACCATACCCCGACCAAGGTCGGGTTTACCCTTGCCCCTTGCTGCTGCCGTGACAACATCACTACCATACCGAGACCATATGGTCTCGGTGGTGTGTAATAAGCCAAGCCGAGATCCCTATGGGGTTCGGTTAGGCGTCGGCGAAAACAAAAACACCCCTAAACCCTTGTTTTGATTTACCCCATGATCATTAACATGTTTAGATAATTGTTTTTAATTAGTTAATTAAAAACATCATGATTTTATGTGATTCATTAAATCAAAACATAAAAGAAAAGGTTAATAAGGTTATACCAAATACGTGAGTCAAATGATGACGAACACACACGAATCCTTGCAAAATTTCCAAGATCAAAATCAACCTGAACACCCCTTTTGGTGTTGTATAACCGGCGGCCAAAGAGGACAAGGAGAAGGAGGAAAACTTTTAGGGTTTTAATTATTTTCTTGATTATAACTATTATTGGAATAATTATCGTGTGTTCATACGTATTAAATACTCATCGTGTTCTAACACGTACGTAATACTAGAAATTCTTATTCGTGAAACGTAAACGTGCTATATATCGAAAGTTCTAATCATGTACGTATGATCTAAAGGGTACTATTCATAGTAAAAGCATGCGGGTTTTACAACTACGCTAAGTAAAAGATGTTAATAGTGTGTCTGAATTTAAGGCATAATTACATAATAGATAATTAACGTGCAAGTATAAGATGTTATTAAAACTAACTATATGATAAAGTAGCTATATGCTCGGCATAAACCATTTTTATAAGTATTAAGTTAATGGATTTAAAAACAATCAACCAAATATGGTTGTTTAACACTAAATTTATTCTTCAAGGTATAAACTTATAGCATTTTTGATGAAATTAAAGCATAAAATTATAATCTTCAGCAAAAAAATTAACAAAAAGAATATGTTTTTTAAACATCCTAATATATTTATAAAATAATATGATTGGTTTTTTTTTCTATAATCAAAAAACACAGTGATTTTTAGTTTAGTTACAAAAAAACATATTTAGATTTATGTTATATTTTATATAAAATTATAGAAATGATTTATTGGAGTAAATGCGTTGTACCAGCTTTGTTGTTAATAAGATATTAAGTATTATTAGACCCTTATATCTCATTAAACAAAGTCATATACGGTAACACTCAATCTGTTTCTTCCTCACCATACTTGATCTGATCATATTCATCAGTCATCAAAACGTATCAAAGGTATTATTCCTACCTTATTTTGATCAGCTGATAATAACATAAAGATCGATGATATGCATGCATTAGGTTAGTGTTTATCATAGTTATATAGTTTATTTACCAGTGTAGATCATGTTTTTATTAATTAGATTGTTGTTACCTATATATGTTTATTTTTAATTTCAATGATCTGAATATGATTCAATAACTAAATCAAGTATCACACAAATATGTCAAACATTGCATGCCTAATGATCCGTATAAGTTTGCAATAAAAAAATTTATAATAGAAACTGATTGGTATTGGCAAAAGGTTTAATCTAAAGATGGATGATATTTGATTTGTAAATGATAGTGTTAGGTTAGTGATTTTAACATTAAACTGAGACATATAGATGTTTTCATAAGTAATTATAGTACACCATATTCGATTGAAGTTTGGTATCCAACCCACCAATAGGCTAATTTTGCATGTATGTTAGGCTTAAATGATGTATAAATCAAAGTGTATATATTTTGGTAATCCTTGTCAGTAATTGTAATTTTATTATATACTAATTAGTTGAAAGACATTGATTTAATGTTCATAAGTAAGACACATAGGTTGTTTTAGTAACCCGTTGTTAGGCGATATAACTTTAGGTCCTACAAATATGATTTTCATATGAAATATGTGTACATATTCTGTAATGGTAAACTTGTTTCAGTTATTGATGTAATTGCACATGCATTGTTGTTTGATTGTTAGTTGAATCACCCAATAAGACGGATATTTATGAACACTATAATGACAATTGATATTAACTGAAATACAAAACTTGTAATTTTATATCAGCTTTGTTGCAACATGAATGTAAATTTTGGATTATTGCTGTTATGATCGTGTTAGTATAAACTTGATTATTACACAAGTGATTATCATAACATGTTACTTGAATTTATGTAACTTACAATCAGATGTGATAAAAGGTATTCATAATGGAATTATGATTGTTTGGTTGTAGTTTGAAAATATAACAGGAGTTTATCTTCCCAATGTGCGTTTAGGAGTACAAAATGTTTCTAGTATGTCATTTTATAAAGCTTTATATATATATTTGACAAAAACAAATAATTTTATATATCTAACATATGGAAATCAGGTTTTACCAAAAGTGTTCAAAGTTAGGTTACACACTGGCCAAAGATACGTTTTCTTAAATGGTCCAAACGGGTATCGCTACATATGCCTAATAAGAACTGAAGGAATAAAACTACAATTGTATGGTGAGGAATGTGAAGCTTTTGCGAGAGTTAACCTGGATGATAACGTTAAAATGCTACACTTTATGTAGGAAGGTGAGGACACGTTTTACGTAACTGGTTATGTTAACGGAGGTGTTGAATGCCAAGGATATGAAAGACGTGCAATAGGAAACAGAGTTGTTAAGTGCCTTCTGAATTACACTGATGGTTGTCAGGTATACACACGACTATTAACTTTCAAGCTAATACTACTATCAAATTATGTTAAAATCATTTGAATTTAAATTTAATTATACATATAATTTTTTAACAAAATATATGTGTTATTTTACACCTTGTTTATCACAAACAGTTGTTAATAAGGTTATTTATGTTGATTGTACAGATTCTTCCGGGTGACTTTCTGCAAGATATTTGGAAGAGAAAATTCAAGGTGTACATCGATAGATGTATGTATAGGGAAAATTATGAGAGGGTGCAAACTGACACAAACAACGTCATGCGTTCAAACAGGCTATTTCGAGAAAACTAGGAAATGTTGGCTCATAATATAGGAGTGGTTCAAGGTCAACCGATGGTTTTCATAAACATGGGTGAGTATAGGTTACATTTTTCCTTATTTCGCCACAATGGCACAACTGTGTATGATCACATATCGTTCCCTACTATGTTGAGGTTGTCGCCTAGTAAGATTGCAACTTATGCTAATTGATATGAGTGAAATCTCATATCAATTATATCATATTTAACCCTAAAACACAAAGTAAAATACCTGATTTTGATTTATAAAAGCAGTATTATGGGTATACTTTGTTGTTTGTGCTTGTGTAGGTAAAAAGATACAAATATGAAGCAAACAAAAAAATCAAGCCAATATTGATGAAGATAAGACAAAAGAATGATAAAAAGTGACAAGTCAAACAAAGTCAAAGGACCTTTCTTGACAACTTTGAAAGTAGAAGGACTAAGAGTGCAAAGTTGGAAAAGTCAAGAATAAATTCAAACATGGTCAAAGACAAAGTCAACAAGTCAAGGGATCATTTGTGTTCAAGAATGAAGCTAAAGGGCCAAAATTGACAAACTTATGAAGATCCTAGTTCAAGTTTCAAAGTTGAAAACAAGAAGGACTTAAACTGCCAACTTTGAAAGATAAAACTAGGCTTGATCCGTGTGAAGATATATCAACCAATGGGAAGGATTTATTCATGATACATGGATCACCATCTGGCCTCATTAATGAGGATAGAGGATCCGGCTTATTAATTAGCCCAATCACAACAGTGCCACGCACTAACTCGCCATCCACCAATCATAAATTACTTAACGGATAATGATCCGTGTGATACTTTCTCTTCCAATAAAAACAAGCCACGTAGCCTCTCCAAGCCCAGATCAAAAAACGTGATAGAGTGAAGATCATGGAAAGTTCTTAACATGAAAAGTGTCCGTATTTGCAAGACGAAGCTTTCCCACTTATCCAATTATGATGAAATCCATTGAATAAAAAAGGCCCAATTGTGTTCTTCACCTGCAAATCACAACTCATCAATTGAGGACATATGGAAGGCTGCTATTTGTTGTAACACGTCACCAACATCACCCTCACTCCTTTTCTACTCTATAAATACCCCTAGTTGTTCTTCATTTCTTACAATATAGAAAAAGTGTGAAATTCACACACACTTTTCTTTCTCTCTTCATTCAGTTAGAGATTAGAAGTTAGAAACTTCTCAAGTGTCTGACAAACACTTGAGATAGTTTGTTAGATTGTTGTAAACGTTTTTGTAACTACCTTCTTCCATTAATAAAGAATTCACTTCATAGTTCACTCAATACTCTCTCCCATTACTGCATTCATTCTCTACATTGCTACCTTGTTCTTCCATTGATCAAACTTGATCAATGGAGTATGTTTGATGATTTGGAGTACTTATCTTGTTATCAGAAGCTGCTCTAGTTCAATTCCTTGCCAATTTTAGCCATAATTCAGAAATGATGCAGAGTAGATCAGAATGATGATTTTGGTGATGAAAGTTAGATTGTAGATTGTTGATTATGGTTAATGGAGGTGTAATTAGTAAGCTCAGCGCTCATTACTCCATCAAAGGAGGCTTCTTGCAAAAAAGTGCTCTATTCTCATTTACTTTTCCACTAAAATGTTGGTTGCAAGCTAAATTCTTAGTTTTTAGTTCAACTGCTTGTTGATGTATGCTTTGTGGTTTAATTGATGCATCTGATATAGTTTGTAGCTCATTACTTGATTCATTAACTTATACTACATAATCCTTTGTTAAATTTCCAAAATTTGCTTTATAACTAGTGTTGATTGTGAGTTTTAGCAAAAGTTTTGGAGTAAAACTTGTTTACACTAGTTCAACATACTTGTGTAAGTCATTTGCAAAGATTTTGTAGTCAAACAAGCAGTCAAACAGGCAAACTGCTCTAAAAAACTTTGGGTCAAAATACACAGCCAAAACATGCTAGATTCAAGTGCTTGCCATTTCTTTGTTAGTTGGATTTAGGTAGTGATTCAAGTTGCTGAGAGTAGTTCATAGTATAAGCTTTACATTCATCTAAGGTAGACCATACAGTTCTCCATATTAAGCAAGTAATAAGCCAAAGAATAAGCCTTAGACCAAAGCTCAGTTTCTGTGATAAAGGACTAATCAGTTTAGCATTTCCCACTTATCCTCTTCAAAAATCTAGTGATTTTATTGCATAATCTTGTTGTCCAACTTATTTTAAGAGATCTTGGAGCTTTTCAATTTTTGGTCAAAATCTGGTCAACGAAAGTCAACATAAGCCCATTTTGCTTAATTTCACATTCCAGCTTATTCACTTGATGATTTTGGATATTTCTTGACATTCAAGTCTTATATAAGCTTGTTCTATCATTTTCAGTAAAAAAATCAAGTTGTGCTTGTCTGGATAAGCTAGTAGCATATTTTGAGCTTATTCCAAAAAGCTATTTTGAGTTCTAGGTCGAGTTACCTTATTTCCTTAGAGCTGACTAGGTAAAATTCGATTTTAAGCTTTTTGAAACAAATTAGAGCTTTTAAGACTCAGTAATAAGCCCAAACGAGCTTATTCTTCTTGGGAACCCGTTTTGCTTAATAATCTTGTTTAAATTGCAATTAGGTCCCTATATTTTAGGGATTTATATAATCAGTATTAAATAGTTTTCTTTTCTAGGGTTTGCAAACAAGTCCCTGGTTTTAGTGGTTTGTTTAATTTCAGTTAGGTAGTTTAAAATTTGTTACAATTTTAGTTACAAGTTTGTTATCATTTCATTTTAAGTCCTTCTAGTTTCAAAATTTACATTTCCAGTCCTTGTACTTTACATACTTTACATTTTTTAGCAAATTTTCATATTGTGCATTGTTTACTTGTACATTTGGAATTAATTGTGCAATTTGTTTTAGAATAGTACGGTTACGTAGTGATAATATTTTTATATTTTTTTACGTGCTTTGTGGAATTAGACCTAGATTTCCAAAAATCTTATAAAATCTAAAACCAAAAACAATTTGTGAACTTAATATCTTTTCGACAATCAATTCATTTTGAGTTGGGAATTACGAACTAAAAAGTGAAATATTAAATGGCGCCGATGCCGGTTCATTACGTTACGATTGACGATTGATTGACGGTTACGATTGGATTTTGGGATCCGTTCATCTTGTGAACGTTCCTTTTACGTATCATAAATCAAAAAGATAAAAAAATCAAAGATAAAAATATAAAAATAAAAAATCACAAAATCAATTATTTTTCTAAAGAATTGAACCAAAAAAATAAAAAATTCAAAAGGTAATCTTTTTTCTAAAAGATTACACCAAAAATATATTGTATATATTGGATTCACTCGTTTTTACGTACATATAGTATTTTCTTAAAAAACAAATAAATAAAAAATATTTTTGATATATTATTATATGTAGATACATATACGTACTACGAACAACCAATACATCTACTTCCATAAGTATTGCTTTTGCAATACACCGTGCTTGGGGGCGTTCCGGTCCTAAGTACGTGTATCGATCAAAGTTAATTAAGGCACAATAGATAAATACCAGAATCTACTTGAACTTGAGAAAGAGGCCACTGTATGGGGGTATAAGACGAGTGTATTATACATTTTAAAGAAACAGGCTCTTAAGTGCTACGCGCCGCCTTTAGGTGATGGCGGAAGAGCTTCCATTTTTCCGGTAATTGGATTGATTGAGTAAGACTCACTCATTTGGAGAGAAGTTGGAAGACTTGAAAGGTTTGGGAGAAAAGGCTCATAGAGATCCTTGTTCTTTTTAATCCAAACGGGTTTCACCAAAATTTTTGGTTTCTTGGAAAGCTTAGAAGAAGAAGCTTTAGGTTTATAGGTTTGTGACAAAGAGGTGTCAAGGTGTCACACCCCACCATGGCGGAACATGGGGCGCGACGTATGGATATCATCACAACATGGCGTGTCTATAGAGATAACTATATGAAATAAGAAATGTCGTAAAAATGGTGACACGAAGGTCATGACAATATCTCAACAAATGCAAGGGGTCTAGGTAAGTAAGTAACAGTCCTACTTCTTACCCAAGACAACAAATATCATACCAAAACAATCATATGTGTGCCACAGTATCACTTATTAAAATGAACAAACAAATAAAACTAAGAAGGAAACGAGGATATCCTTCTATATGCATTCCTACTCTCTCCAAGTCCTAGCCACTTAAGTTCTCATGCTTAACCATAGTATCACCTGAAAGAGACACTAAAACACGTCAACATAAAGTTGGTGAGAGTCATAGGTTTAGACTCCAACACAAGACAAGTCATAAGCTGTGAATACCATAAACCAATAAACATATGGACAATGCGCTACAATCATGTACTAACAACTAGCATTCAAGTTCAATCAATCATTACAATTCCAAGGCATCACGCCTTACCAACAATCACAATTTCCAAGGCATCACGCCTTACCAACAATCACAATTTCCAAGGCATCACGCCTTACCGACAATCACAATTTCCAAGGCATCACGCCTTACCAACAATCACAATTTCCAAGGCATCACGCCTTACCAACAATCACAATTTCCAAGGCATCACGCCTTATCATTAACCATAGGTCCCATAGGCGCCCATACACCTATGTACCTTTCCAATCCAGATCACACACAAACAAGAATCACATAGCAGTTAATCACATAAATGTACACACAAGTCCATCTCAAACCTTAAAAATTCACAGCATTAATTTAGAAAATAATTCAACACAGTGTCTCTTCCATCCCATCTGGAAGTCAAAATCAATAGTAAACATGGGACTATGAAACTCACCTGCTAGCTTCTTCACAAGTCCTCGCACTAGCAACAAGCTAACAAACCAAAAACACGAAATCAATACACGAACCTATCACTAAGATGGCTCATCAACCTATGATGGACATCTAGTCTATTACCATATAAAAACCTCATTTATAAGCTCTAACCATCCTATTAACCTTCCCTAACAAGTCCTTAACTTGATTAAGTTTAATAACTATCCCGTTCATATTTTACACAAATCAGTCCCAGTTTTTAAGTCTCAAAACTTTAAGTCAAAAGTCCACTTAAACATATCCATGGTTTCTGTAAAAGGAATATTCATACCCTTACATATGTTGGCTAACACCTCCCACTTGCCCTAACCTTAAAGATACTGTTAAGGCCCCGATATACATATATCTACTTTTTTCATTCCAGATTTCCTGATTTTAAACGTACTAAAGGTTTGTTACCATTAAGGGGTCTTAACCTAAATCACAACCTTAGCCCAAGTGCAGATACTTACTAAAATATATAAAACATCTCTCACGTTCGTGAGAAGATCCCAATGCAACCCTAAGTACCCCAAACAACCCAAAACTTAAAAAGAAAACAGGCTGAATTCAAAACTGTTTTGACCTCCGACTGTTGTAACCTGTTTTTGACCCACTTCCCAACCTCCAATTTAGTTCTCGTTTCTTGCATTGGAAATCCACTTCAAATATCTTTCCAGGGGTACTTGGATCGTAAAATAAGAGTTTATATAACTCCCGATATGATCAAAACAATTGACTCAAAATTCTGCCCAGTTTTTAAAAACGGGTTTAACAAAATCAACCTCATAAATTAACCCTAATCCCTCTAATTACAAGCCCTAATTTATGTAATCATTATAACACCATTAATATAAAATTAATTTAATGTTCTTAAATTAAACCCTAACCTAAATCCATCCTAAGATGATTATAAAAACATAAAAATAATTAAATTAAAAAGGGTTATGAAGGTTTACCTTTGATTTATGAAAACCCCCAAAATTATGAAGAACCCTAAAAACCCTCATGAAAACCCACGAATTTTTTTAATCTCCAGGGAATTATAGTGAATTTTGATTGTGATTAAAAACAATATATAGGGTGTACATAAAATCCTAATCCAAAAATAAGCCCACTTTCCTTTTTTCCCTCTTTTTCCCTTTTTCCCTTCTTTTCTGCGTCCAAAACCGACTATGCACCCTTAAAATTCGTTTTTTTCCTTTTTATTATTAATATATGTATTAATAATATTACCTTAATTTTCCTTAATTTTTTTCAGCTCCTAAAGCCTCCAAAACCTCAAAACCGTAAAACTAGTCAGTTTTTACGCGATTACCGTAAAAGACGTAAAATATACACTTTTAAAAAAAATCTCAAATTTTGAAATAAACTTTATAACTAAGTCCTAAATGACTTAAAACCATCCCGAAAAATATTCATATGGATAATTACCTCACCCGAGACCTCTAAATGCTAAACCGTAAATCCTAAAAAATACACTATTACGATAATACTTATACGTATACGTAAACACCAAAATATCACCATTTCATTTCATAGTCACTAATTGTGAGCTCATGAACATGAAATAACCGTTCCTCGATTTACTATGAGTACTTCTATACTCATAAATGATAACCACACCAACCTCGTTCACACAAAATAAACACGTAAACACACAATTCAAGTAAGCACACATAAAATAACTTAAAAGTAAGACCAAGTGACAAATCTAAAACCTAGGGTTGTCACATCACTCCCTCCTAATAGAAATCTCATCCCGAGATTTACTCCCAAAGTCCAACTTATTCTCAGCAAACAAACGAGGATACATATCCCTGATAAAACCTCCACGTTCAAACGTGAACTCAGTTTATACTAAAATAATCTCAACCAACAAGACATGAGCCTTAAGCGTCCGCGAGGAAACTTATTAAAACCATAAAGTTATGTAACCAACCTAACTAAATCTCGCAACTCATCAAACAAGAACTGTCTTGAAACCAAGTTAGGAGCCATCACATAACTCGACGGGTTTAAAATTATCACCCCGATTTCAGTCTTACTCATAAATACCATAAATCAAAACTCATCAAATATAACCACGTATTCTAAAGTCTAAAGAACTCTCACATTCCATCCCAACTCATCTCTATGTTAACCCTCCAAGTGTTCATTACCTCAAAATATCCAAAACACAAGTTTAATCAATGTTGTCCGAAAATTAACCTTGAACTCGACACTTGCACAATTAATTCGACCAAGCTACTGACTTCTAATTACCAAACTTTCTGAATATTCGAAAAAATACGTTCCGATTACATAATTTTAGGCTTTTGAATCACTCAAAAAGCTTTAAAAACGAATAAGTTATGACCAAAACGATTTTACCTAAAATCTGCCAAGACATTAGCGACAGTTTCTGACAGCTTAACGACGAATTTTGTCAGTTTAGCGACAGTTTCTGCCTACTCTGATTTATACCCAAAAAACGATTTTAAACCCTAATTTATTTTAATTCCAGAAAATTAAAACTCTCACCCATCATATGATTAAATACATGACTTTAACATATTTAATTTAATTAAAAAAAAATTCTAACTAAAAACCAATAACTTTAGGTGATCAAAACCAAAATATTTTAAAATAAACAAGCCATGCTTAAATGTAAAAAAAAAAATTATATTCCACTTTATTTCAAACACGTTTTCGACACTTTACCCTCATTTTATGGACTACCAACAACTAATTTTTTTTACTATTTGCAAGTTCCATTTTTTACCATGTAAGACTCAAAACAAAAGATATCGTTATTCCAAAATAAATCTTCACCCTCCCAATAGCTTCTACACCAAAAGTGCCGTACAAACAACCACGTGAAATGAGAACTCGATAAATGCGCTACTACAGAAGTTGAGCATCCCAAAGAGAAAAGTGCTAGAAAACCATCCTAAGAATACAACCGATGAGTAGAAGGGATATATACATATATAGGCATACGCGTACATACACTCAAATCCATCCAACGTATACTATACAAACATGTATTAACCCTCTTCCATGCAACCATACTCAGGAATCCATTAATGTTGTGGTACTTGTATAACTATGTTGGCCACCATACTTATACCAGTCCCCTTTCACTAATGCACTCCCTCCTATGATGACACTTATAAGAATTAATACTACGCATAACACATTAGTCTACCAACTCAAATAAGCACATAGATCCTACAACTCATATAAGCACATAACCACAACATAAAGTAAGATCCAAAATCCATGTATTAAAATAACGTAGCCAATGCATGAAACATATAAACTCGTAATCCAGCTGAACCACCGTAGACAAAATTCAAATGTATAAAGAACATGAAAACGTAATTAAACGGAATCCAACAATGACGAACGTATACGACTATAGTTCAACACGCACTATTCAAAACTCGTAAAGAAAATAACATGTAGTTAAGCATGAACCATAGTAGTTCATAACCTAACAAATACTGCGAAAATAATAATCATACACATCAATTACTATAAAATACACACATACTCCAATGACGCCTATATGCAGGGACCCTTAAGCTATAGACTAGGCTACACGACTAGGCAACCTAATTCTCTATAACCATTGTCTCTGATACCATTCTGTCACACCCCACCATGGCGGAACATGGGGCGCGACGTATGGATATCATCACAATATGGCGTGTCTATAGAGATAACTATATGAAATAAGAAATGTCGTAAAAATGGTGACACGAAGGTCATGACAATATCTCAACAAATGCAAGGGGTCTAGGTAAGTAAGTAACAGTCCTACTTCTTACCCAAGACAACAAATATCATACCAAAACAATCATATGTGTGCCACAGTATCACTTATTAAAATGAACAAACAAATAAAACTAAGAAGGAAACGAGGATATCCTTCTATATGCATTCCTACTCTCTCCAAGTCCTAGCCACTTAAGTTCTCATGCTTAACCATAGTATCACCTGAAAGAGACACTAAAACACGTCAACGTAAAGTTGGTGAGAGTCATAGGTTTAGACTCCAACACAAGACAAGTCATAAGCTGTGAATACCATAAACCAATAAACATATGGACAATGCGCTACAATCATGTACTAACAACTAGCATTCAAGTTCAATCATTCATTACAATTCCAAGGCATCACGCCTTACCAACAATCACAATTTCCAAGGCATCACGCCTTACCAACAATCACAATTTCCAAGGCATCACGCCTTACCAACAATCACAATTTACAAGGCATCACGCCTTATCATTAACCATAGGTCCCATAGGCGCCCATACACCTATGTACCTTTCCAATCCAGATCACACACAAACAAGAATCACATAGCAGTTAATCACATAAATGTACACACAAGTCTATCTCAAACCTTAAACATTCACAGCATTAATTTAGAAAATAATTCAACACAGTGTCTCTTCCATCCCATCTGGAAGTCAAAATCAATAGTAAACATGGGACTATGAAACTCACCTGATAGCTTCTTCACAAGTCCTCGCACTAGCAACAAGCTAACAAACCAAAAACACGAAATCAATACACGAACCTATCACTAAGATGGCTCATCAACCTATGATGGACATCTAGTCTATTCCCATATAAAAACCTCATTGATAATCTCTAACCATCCTATTAACCTTCCCTAACAAGTCCTTAACTTAATTAAGTTTAATAACTATCCCGTTCATATTTTACACAAATCAGTCCCAGTTTTTAAGTCTCAAAACTTTAAGTCAAAAGTCCACTTAAACATACCCATGGTTTCTGTAAAAGGAATATTCATACCCTTACATTGTTAGCTAACACCTCCCACTTGCCCTAACCTTAAAGCTACTGTTAAGGCCCCGATATACATATATCTACTTTTGTCATTCTAGATTTCCTGATTTTAAACGTACTAAAAGTTTGTTACCATTAAGGGGTCTTACCCTAAACCACAACCTTAGCCCAAGTTCAGATACTTAATAAAATATATAAACCATCTCTCACGTTCGTGAGAAGATCCCAATGCAACCCTAAGTACCCCAAACAACCCAAAACTTAAAAAGAAAACAGGCTGAATTCAAAACTGTTTTGACCTCCGACTGTTGTAACCTATTTTTAACCCACTTCCCGACCTCAAATTTAGTTCTCGTTTCTTGCAATGGAAAGCCACTTCAAATATCTTTCCATGGGTACTTGGATCGTAAAATAAGAGTTTATAGAACTCCCGATATGATCAAAACAATTGACTCAAAATTCTGCCTAGTTTTTAAAAACGGGTTTAACAAAATCAACCTCATTAATTAACCCTAATCCCTCTAATTACAAGCCCTAATTTATGTAATCATTATAACACCATTAATATAACATTAATTTAATGTTCTTAAATTAAACCATAACCTAAATCCATCATAAGATGATTATAAAAACATAAAAACAATTAAATTAAAAAGGGTTATGAAGGTTTACCTTTGATTTATGAAAACCCCCAAAATTATGAAGAACCCTAAAAACCCGCATGAAAACCCACGAATTTTTTTAATCTCCAAGGAATAATAGTGAATTTTGATTGTGATTAAAAACAATATATAGGGTGTACATAAAATCCTAATCCAAAAATAAGCCCACTTTCCTTTTTTCCCTCTTTTTCCCTTTTTCCCTTTTTCCTTTCTTTTCTGCGTCCAAAACCGACTATGCACCCTTAAAATTCGTTTTTTTTTCCTTTTTATTATTAATATATGTATTAGTAATATTACCTTAATTTTCCTTAATTTATTTCAGCTCCTAAAGCCTCCAAAACCTCAAAACCGTAAAACTAGTCAGTTTTTACGCGATTACCGTAAAAGACGTAAAATATACACTTTTAAAAAAAATCTCAAATTTTGAAATAAACTTTATAACTAAGTCCTAAATGACTTAAAACCATCCCGAAAAATATTCATATGGATAATTACCTCACCCGAGACCTCTAAATGCTAAACCGTAAATCCTAAAAAATACACTATTACGAGAATACTTATACGTATACGTAAACACCAAAATATCACCATTTCATTTCATAGTCACTAATTGTGAGCTCATGAACATGAAATAACCGTTCCTCGATTTACTTATGAGTACTTCTATACTCATAAATGATAACCACACCAACCTCGTTCACACAAAATAAACACGTAAACACACAATTCAAGTAAGCACACATAAAACAACTTAAAAGTAAGACCAAGTGACAAATCCAAAACCTAGGGTTGTCACACAAGGTTAAGGTTAGAAGAAGAAGACATGGTGGTGTGAGAAAAGAGATTCCAAGTGAAGAGAATATAAAGAAAGTAGAGAAGGCAAACAATAGAAAGAAAAATAAAAGATATCAAGGAATGTTTAGCTCAAAGAGGCAAACAAAGAATCTTGAAGAAAACTGGTCAAAGGAGAAATACCAAAAACGAACTAAAACGGGGCTCACTGGCCGCGCTTCGTTAAATAACTCAATATCAATATTGATCCGCTGGGGCATTTAGGAACCGCCCACATTGGTGGCCAAAATATGATTTTATGAAAGTTTGAGAAAAGACAAGACTTTTTAAAATTTTAGCAAATCTTAGATTTTTACCCCCGTTAGCACTAGGTTAGGCTATGGTTGCATAAAGAAGAAACATACTCACAAGAGTATCTTGAAAAAGGGTGACCAAATATTTAGATAACATTTTGATCCAATTTTATTCAAGTTTTAGAGGTGATAATAGATTTAAGTTCAATTTTAAATGTAAATTGAATTTGGTTAATGTGTAAACAAAGAAGTTATAGCACATAAAACTAAATCCATACAACATCTACATGAAAATTCATATAGAAAAATAAAGATACAAGAAATGAAAGATAACTAACAAAACAACAAAGCTAGCTATTCTAATCTTGATTAGTTGATCTTAATGGCTTGATTCTTAAAAGATATTTTTGAAAAATATCATCATCTCATCCCCTATACAGAGGAGGAGGAGTAGCAAACAAAGTTAGCAAGAATTCTTGCAACCTTGCATGAAGTCCATACATCTCAATCCTAATAGATTGAATGATGTGGTTGTTGTAAAGACAACATGGACAATTTGTATCATGTGCCTCAAGAAAAGCAAAGAGGTATGGATCACCCAAATGGTGGTAAAAAGGAACACCCTGAAGAGGAGTGTTAGGAGGAGGAGAAGGCATGATGCCCAAAGGTGAAATAGGTGAAGGCACAACAAAGTCATCCTCAAAAGGAATGCTTTAAAGTGGTTGAGGGTTCTCATCTAAGAGAGGACTTGGACTGAAAGGTGATGAAATATCATTCATTCTTGATTGGAATGAAGATGAGGTAGAACCATGTGAATGGTTGATACGATGGGTTGAAGAAGTCTTGCATGGGGCAAGAGGTGGTGAAGGTGACGAGGAAATCATAATTGGTGTGGGAGTTGTCTCATTCTTAGGAGTAAGAAAATAAGAAGAACCTAGTTTAGGTATCTTAATCTTATCATAATCACTTTTAATGATCACTAAACATGTATAAGATATGTTTGTGTAAGACTTAAATGATTATTACCTTAATGATAGTGTTTTTTTAAATAATTCATCTTACGGTTATCTATTTTCTATAAATAATAAACTTTTAAAAAAATTAATCACATTTAAAAAACTTAATTATATAAACGTTTTTATTTAAACAACACAAATAATATATAAAAGATTTTCAATTTTAAACTTTTTAAAAATTATTTTTTTAAAAATTTATGTTACTTTTGTAGTTAATAAAGTTTTAATAAAATCTGTCCACATTTAAAGACTTAATTATATAATTTATTTAAACAATGTAAATAATATATGTAATATATTTTCATTTTTAACTTTAAAAAAATTGTTTTTATATTTACATTATTTAAATAAAAATGTAATATTTTTATAAAAACCATTTATTCATGGTATCAATTATCATCTCCTACAATCAAGGGACGAATTAATGAGAAGTAAGAGTGAGCATTTGGACCGTCGGACCGGATCGAACCAGACAATTTCGGTCCGGTCGGTCCGGTCAGGTCTTACCAAAAACTCGTCAATTATGCCTAATAGGACCATACCAGACTGAAGACCGACCCAGACGGAACCGACCCGGATCAGACCGAACCATTTCGGTCTGGTCTTGGTCCGGGGTTTTGGACCATTTTGGTCCTCGGTTCGGTCCGGTCTTGGTCGGTCTGTTCTGGTCCGAACTGTTGCTCAGCCCTAATGAGAAATTTAATGACATTAAAAATCCTATTAATGTATTTATAGAAGGTTTTCAAAATAAAAATTATTTCCTAGAATAGCTTATTTGACCAACTAAGTTGAAACTGTTATTTACAGTTATAAATAGGAGGTTTTATAGCTTTTGTAAAACGCACAACTTTAGACATGCGGATATCTATTACCTTCTTCACATGACGAAATCACAGATACATCACTCAGGTGTTGGAAAATCATCATCTAAGCCACCTTTTGTCCAAAAATGTCAAAACAAAACCACAAACACATAACAGGACCAGTTATGCTAATTCTGGTCAGTCATCTGGTAAAAAGTTTATATATCAATACCATTTTTATTTATGTTTACAATGTATCATATGAAAAACTTTTTTTTGGTTTTTTGTTACACAACCATGAAACCAAAACAACAAGTTGCTGCCATTAAAGATGCGGATACTATGATGTCAAATATGTGTATACGACGTCATGTAATTCCTATCTGTAAAGCACTGATAACGCTAAAATCCAATATGTTTTCTTGAGCGTTATCCGTATATTTTGCATGATTTTTGGTTATACTAACGTGCTATTTAGCTCATATATGTGTGAAGTTGTGTTTTGTGTTGTTAGTTAGCCAAGAACAAGAAAAGACAAAGAAAGAAAGAATAAACGATGATTCATGCATATACGAAAGAATCCTGACTAGCTACAAGCCTTTGAAGATCTATATCAGGTACAAGAACAAGTTTCCAAGGAGCATACAAGTCACTCAGCATGAAGTTGCCACCAGCAGAATCAAAGTTGCCACCAGCAAAACGCAGTTGAGTTGCCACCAGCAGAATTCAAGTTGCCACCCACATTTGTGTTGGCAGATTTTATGTCTACATTCATGCAACTTTGAAAGACACAAGAACATTCTATTGTACCATTCTAGAACTACTTTGGGACCAAGAAATTGTCTTTGGCTCCAAGCATACAATTTTGGCTCCAAGTATTTTGCTTTGGCTCCAAGTTCTTGCATTGATGGGATGGCCTTAATGTCACTATAAATAAGACCCTTTGGGGTCATTGTAACATATCACTTGAATCCCTTGAAGGTAATTCATTACCAACTTCATTATTCACCAAAGGAACTCTCCCAACCTTGGTGAACCCCATTCCCGGATTTAATATTGGTGTGCCAAAAGTGACATTTTTGAAGCTCCAATCATCAAAATAACCTTGCCAAACTCTAAGGGATCATTAACCTTATCATTGGTAGTGTTTCTTGATACCTAAATCACCACCAACCTTCACCAAACCTCTCCAAAACCTGCCTCAAATATCAAATACGAATTTCATTTGCATAACCCGAAAGACCACAAAACTTGTAGTCAATTGGAGGCCTAAGGATTGCTCTAATTCCTTCCATTTACTTATTGTAATCATACTTTGGGTAAAATTATGTTACTTTCATGATGTTGAACTGTATGTCATATGTTGAATGTTTGTTCTTTATTAATATGATCATGGAGTAGTTTTCTTATACTTGTTTGGAATAATGTAAACATGGATATGGAGTGTTTATTATTCTACAATATTGAATTATGATTTTGTTTATAACTTTGTTTAAATTAATATGAGTCTTGATAACTTTTTGGTAAACCATAACTCGGTCTAAAGGTCAAAAGGATTCCTAGTTATGTGTTGTTTCAAATGCTAGCGCACGTATGTGTTTGGTGTCTCATAATTGACAACCATGAGTAAACATGTTAAATAGATTTATAAAGGTTTAATCTAGAGTATAGGTCGAAAAGGCTTTAATGAACAAGTTGGATAAAATCATACTTCTCACAAATGCCTTTAACTACCGGTTTATAATATTGATCATAGGTCGAAAGGGTTCTTTATTCAAAACCGTGTCATGTACAATTCCATGATATTACCCACTGACTTGGAATTGTATACTTATAATTTGTGTGCTATTGTTTAACTATCTACCCGATAATCTATTCACTCCATTGAAATGAATACTAGTTCCAAGCAAGTATCTTTATTATTATTTGTTATCTCATCTTATTAGCTTAATCATCATATCCGTGTTACTTGTTATTACCTTCTTAATTGTTACTTGTATGGTAATTTTGGGAGTGACAACCATCTTTACCAATAACGTTACATTGTTACTTAGATTCCTTACAACCGAAAACACCCAAATCCCAGTGAACAACCTTGGCTTATCACAACAAGCTAGCTACAAACGAAAGGGTCATACTTGCCCGTGTGTTCTTAGCTTATTTGGAAATCCGTGTTATAAATTTAAAACTTGTGTAATCGCAAGAGAACGCATCAAGCACATAAAGTTAATGATTCAAAAAATCCTTATATTCTTGAATGTGTGATTATAGATGAGCATGTAAGTTATTATATATGTATCACTTTTAAAAAGTGTTTTTGGACATTTATAAATATATACTATGCTATGTATTACATGCAGTTTCATCATGCTACACCATCGCAGTATCAAAATCCTCATATTATTGAATGTGTGATTATGGATGAACATGTAAGTTTTTATAAATGTTTATTCATTACTAAGATCTTCTGTTATTTATACCTTCATTTTATTCTTATGAACATATTTTCAGTTTATTTTTATGTAGTCTTTTAGCAAGTATTTTTGTTATATATGAGTACTTTGCTATGTATTACATGCAGGTTCATCATGCTACACCATCGCAAGATAAAAAATTCTTATATTCTTAAATGTGTGATTATGGATGAACATGTAAGTTTTTATAGATGTTTTTTGATTACTAACATCTTCCGTTATTTATACCTTCAATTTATTCTTATGAACATATCTTTAGTTTATTTTTATGTAGTCTTTTAGCAAATATTTTGTTATTTGATTAACATGATCTTTAATTTAAGTAATAATTCATATATAACGAAGTGTATTCGGAAACTTAATCATCATTATTTTGAAACTATCTTGTAGTGGTCCAAAACCTGGTGAGAAACTAGCAGTTGAAGCAGTTCAAAATTATATTGGTGTTGATAGTTATAGTGCAAACAAACAATGTTTAAGTTAAGCTTGAAAAGGATGATTAAGTAATTCATTCCAATATGATTTTATATTTGATACATCTATAACTAATTGTTTGATAACGTTTGTTGTTAAACATGAAATGTCTTTGAAAACTAACTTATTTGTTTGGTTTTATCCTGATGTGTGTTTCACAAGTCCTAAACAAAGGGCCAAAAATTTGATGTTGCGAAAGCGAGTTTTAAATTTATATTACTAGATTATTACCAAACAAGGGACTAAAAACACAACACGGGAAAGTATACCCTTTCGTGTATAGCATATTCTAAGGTAAAGTCCATGTCGATCCACGAGATTGTTGTTAACAAGTAAAAACAATGATCTCTAGAGTGTCACAAGTTCTAAAGATATAAGCTTCTAACAATGATTTAAAGGAGTGTTTGGTTTATCCTAAGAATCATAAAAATGACTACTAACAAGGATAGATTATAAGCACATAAACAATGTAAGACAATATGCGGATTACTAGTCGCACATGCAACATCTATTCAATATAACAAGAAATCCTTCTACAGATTATGTCATACCAAAAGTATTAAGAATAGTTTATATTGGTTTTCAATAATTCAAGCACTAAACAATATTATAAAAGAGTTGTTATATATTTCATTCCACCAATCGCGACAAAGGCGAATACCAAGATTCATTTACTAGATGACATGGAATCCATTCAATCATATAAGTACTAGTTATAATCAGAAATGAATCAAACACATAACAATGATCAAACATAATAGTATCGAGTACAAGAACAAATCAACCATGCTAATAACTAAGAATCAGACAGAAAGTGCGGCACACAAATCTAATTGTGCGGCATACTTTATGCACGACCATGGTAGATAATCAATTCAATGGATTCTATGTACACCTAAGCCAAGCAAAAAATGACTACTCCATATTAAACATCATGATAAACATTTAACAATGAATGAACTCAGAATATATCATCAAAATATAAATAGGAAAGTTACCAATGGTTTGCCAAAGTAAGTGTTTATAAATTATTTTCCACAACCAATAACCTAGTATCAAAATAATGATACAATTACAAACACATATCCCGTAACCTACTGTAGTAACCCAAGTATTGTTCCCGACCTCCGGAAATCAACAACTCACAATTGGTGTACGAACAGGGGTGTTTGGCAACGAGTTTTATATGAAGTTCTTAAGAGAATTATGGTTGATTCTCCAAGTATATGTATTTGTAGGTACTAGAAATGGATTGTTGGGGCCTGAGAATGGTGAATGACCACTGGAAAACGTGGCTATATGGTGGTGGTGGTGATGTGATGCCAAGGATGATTGGATCAAAGGATTTTCAAGCCTTAATCACCAAATTCCTTCTTCCCAAGTGGTGTTCTTGAGGATAGATGGTAAGATATATGTTCATCCGGCCAAAATGAAGTCTATTTATCGTTTTCTAACACTTGGGGACCAAGGAGAAGTAATATTATCGGACTATGAGTAAATGAGAGTCATAAATATGACATTTAAGCTGTACAGAAGGAAAGTGTGCCGCACTTTTTCATTTGTGCGCCGCACATTTGCCTGCAAAAAAGTGCGCCACACTTTTTAGATTGTGCGCCGCACATTTTGTCATTCCAGCTTTGGAACAAATGGCAATGTTGTAGATCTTTCTTTCCTCTTTCCGTGGCCGCTTGAATCAACTAAAACGGAGTTCGTATGCTCAAGATATGGCCAAAACAGTGACAGGTGTTAGGATATCAGAAGCTTGACTTTATTTCTTCATTTAATCTTCATATCTTCGTGTTTTCTTCCATTTCCTTCCATGACACATACTTGGAATATATACATCAAATATACTCTATTAAGTATCGATAGTTCACATAATTAACCTAAATATATACAGATAACGCACACGTAAACATGTATAAATTGGGTGTTATTAAATTCCTCCACACTTAGCTATTGCTTGCCCTCAAGCAATCAAAGCGAGAAAACAAGATTAGATTTTAAAACCATAAGCATCGATATGAAGCATGATAGGAAAATGATTAAGTTTCTAAGTAGCAAAAGCAATGACACAATAATTTCAGCACCTCACATGGGAATAGTGTTTAGATTTGAATTCACACAATGTCACTCACAAGGGTTAATATAAGATAACACTCAAATAGCACGGACATAAAATAGATAGCTACCATAGGCTTGTACAAGACACATAAACATAACCGTTGCGGCGTGAGCACCAGATAAGTTTTCAAAGAGTCAAAACATGATAATGATGAGGGTTTAGTAACACAATATGCCTTGTCAAAGTCGTATAATCAATAACACTACAATACTTTATTTCCTTTGTTTTTTCTTTTCTTCCTTTTTTTCACTTTTTTATTTTTTTTTTCATTTTTTTTCTTTCTATAGTTTTCCTTTTTCTTCTATAAGATAACATACACGACTTGACAACGAAAGGCATAAACATAAGGATAACGGCAAATTGGATAATATAGCACATAAGTACAAGTGCCACATATTTTAGAAAGCCAGTGTAGCTCGACTAAAATGATATACAAGGGATTATTTTGCCTCCTCTAAAAAATATCTATAAATTAACATCACTGTGGTTTAGTAAATGATAATCAAGCACAAGTTCTGAAGCACACTAAATTATCGGATTTTACACAAAATAGAGAAATATAAAGGCTAGGTTTCCTCACATATTTTGTGGATTGTTTGTGCTTAGTTATAGTGTCAATCAATGAGATTTTTGCTTTACTAAAAACACTTTATTTATTTACAAAACATCTATATATTTATTTTTTTATTTTTTTTGAAAGATTTTTCATGTGGAGAAAATTGATTTTTTTTTCCTATGTGTCTCCTCCTCCACACTTAAGTTGAACATCGTCCTCGATATGAGAACTGATAAGTAACAAAAATAGGGAAAATTAAGTTAAAGGGAAACAAGTACTTCCTAGGGCTTATTTAAGAATTGATGGACTTCAAAAGGTGAATCCGTCATAGAGCTCGAAAATGCTTTTCCTACAAAATATTGCAAACAAGAACACATACAAAGAGGGTTTTATTTATATACAAATCCTCCTCCGCACTTAAGTTAAGAAGTGGGGTGAAAAACACGGATTGCATTTACAAAAAGTATTTTATTTTATTTTTATTTTATATATTTTTATATATGTCACACCCTTCACAAATAATAATTTCTTCACACTTGATATAAACGTGCACCACAAAAATACGAAACATAAAGCGGTACCTCTTCATCTTCGTTGGAATGGAACAATACTCATAACCAACCGCGAACTAACTATTAGCAAAAATTAACCAATCATTTTTTCTTTTCAATTTTTTATCTAAGTTTTATTTTAATAGATTAACCTATGTGAAATAAGTTTTTTTTATTATTTTTATCAATTTTTAGAGATTTTCTTTTTTTTACAAATGAGTCATATTCTTCAATTCGTTCCCCCACACATTTAATTTTAGGAGCGATTGAGCACATCTCCAAGTTATAAAATATCAAAACCACACCAATCCAATCTTCACCTGTTTATTAAATCTTCAAAATAGACAAAACTACAAAAAGCGTAAAATCCTAAAGAACACTTTCGTAGGCACCACGATTGCATTTAGCGTATGTAACAAGCCTTTAAACCCCTCGCTGTACTGAGTGGACGAGTTATAGTCTCGTGAGGGTTTCTAGGGAACACACCCACAAAGTTCATAAAATTATTTGGTGCAATAATCTAGTAAGAAATACACGGGTCCATGAACATCACACTTATCAAATTGCAAAGTTTATAGTTTTATATAATTTTTATTTTTCTTAAAAATTTTATTTATTCACATTTTTACTAATAATAACACACAAAACATTTCAAAATAAAAAATAAAGATGAATATAAAACATTTTTGGATTTTTTTTAACAAATATATTTTTGCAGACTAGAAAGTGCGGCGTACTTAGGGCCTATTTTACAAAAGTGCGCCGCACTTCTCAAATGTGCGGCGGTTTTATTATAACAGAAAACAAACTTCACATTTTTTTGGTTTTTAGATTTTATATAAACATTTACAGACAAATACATAAGCACATAAAAAGAAATTGAAGTAAAAGACTAAAAAATCTTTTTTTTTTTTTTTTTATATATTTATTTTTAATATATATATATATTATATATATATATTTATATATATATATATATATATATATATATATATATATATATATATATATATATATATATATATATATATATATATATATATATATATATATATATATATATATATATATATATATATATATATATATATAATATATATATATATATATATATATATATATATATATATATATATATATATATATATATATATAATATATATATATATATATATATATATATATATATATATATATATATATATATATATATATATATATATATATATATATATATATATATATATATATATATATATATATATATATATATATATATATATATATATATATATATATATATATATATATATATATATATATATATATATATATATATATATATATATATATATATATATATATATATATATATATATATATATATATTATATATATATATATATATATATATATATATATATATATATATATATATATATATATATATATATATATATATATATATATATATATTATATATATATTTATATATATATATATATATATATATTATATATATATAATATATATATATATATATATATATATATATATAGATATATTATATATATAGTATATATATATAAATATATA